>JAFVLL020044620.1:5790-39707 GCA_021397915.2 Tor tambroides | reverse complement strand
TAATGGCTCGGCCACGCCCACACACGTACGGCAAGTACACACATGACAGTACACGGGACAAAGAGGAAACAATGGATGAGTGAACCGTGACAGTAATATTCATTTTGGGTGAGCTAGTCATCTACTTATGTTCTCAGTTAAAACAAAATAAAATAAAATAAAGTGGATAGTAAAGTTCATGATTTGGTCTTTGAAGTTCTCTGTTAAAATAAAATTAAAAAATGAATGAATGAATGAATGAATGAATGTGGATAGTAAAGTTCATGATTTGGTCTTTTTTATAATTTATTGTGATCACTTTTGAAAACCTAAAAGAGAAACATTTGAGATTACTGAGAGGAGAAAAAAATGAACTTTCCATTTGTTCTCCATTTTATCTAACTGATATCTATGGCAAACAAATGATATATTAAAGAGATCTGTGATTTTTCCTTCCTGCGTTTGTAATAGTGTCTCTCTCTTTCTGTCGCAGGCATGCCGAGTTTCATTAAGACTCCTGAAGATCAGACAGGGATTTCAGGAGGGGTGGCGTCCTTCGTGTGCCAGGCGGTCGGGGAGCCCAAACCACGAATCACCTGGATGAAGAAGGGCAAGAAAGTCAGCTCACAGCGCTTTGAGGTGGGTTTGAAATAATAAGATGTGCTTTCTTTGTGCCTGCGCTCTAATCAGCTGTGAAGTTGAGCATCATATGGGAGATCGACCTGCTTCCTGCCAGCTGTTCTTTTACCACAACATTAAATCAGATGCAACAAAGGTCCTACCATTTCTCCTCACCAATGGCTTCAAGGCATCCCATATTATACAGCAGCACTCTTTGATTAAGATCATGTGAGGGGTTTTCAGCTTTTATCATGACCTGCTCTGAGCTCCAGAGTGCAGCAGGTCGAGTGTTGAGTGTTACTTTGAGTTCATACAGCACTGCTGTCATCTGTACAGCAGAGATTATGCTGAACTGACCAAGATATGAAGTGCAGTGAGCTTGTGGTCTGCGAGTACTGCAGGCTTGATCCCAGGTAAAACTGTGGTCACTGAGATGGCAGGGAGATGTATTTTTTAATTAGACAGCCAGGCCAAAAAATGCTGACGGCAAAAAGAGAAATGCAGCACTTCTTTTTGGACTGGAAAATTAGAGTTGCTGTTTGAGAGAGATTACATTCTGCCAAACTTAGCCACTCAGACTGTCCCCATTACTTCAACCGCTCTTAAACCCTGTCCTGAAAACTCACACACAATTACTAGTTTTCTCATTGGCTGAGAAAGTGTGGACGTCTGTGTCTGTGCTGAGTAGTTACTGATTTTATTTAATCCAGATTACATAATCAGATTCCAAAAATGAGTATTTGTAATTACATTATAATACGTTTAAAAATATTCATAATCAGATTATATATTATTCACACATTGGCATTAAATTCTTTCAAATGTATTTATTCTCTCTATTTTTTTCTTTCTAAAGAAGCCCATCACTTATAAACATTTAGAATAGGCCTGTCAAGTGATTAAAATTTTAAATCTAATTAATTACACGATGTGGTGATTAATTAATCTAATTACTTGCAAATTAATCACACATCAAATTTGGCTAAAAAATTACCCCCAGGAGGATAATTTGAGAAATGTTTATACAATGGACATCAGTGGTAACCAAAATTGAATTTTTGGATGAAATATCTATGTAATGTTTTATTATTATTATTATTATTATTATTAATGTGTAAATATGTACAGTACTCACAAAAAAAGAAACTAAAGCTAAAAGATTATACAAAAAATTGAGAGGCCACACACCATTTGACCACTGAATTTAGAGAAGTCATTGCACTTTTAAGGAGTATTTTAACACTTTATTACTATGTCTTGGGAAGACTTTTGTCTTTTAAATATCCATACCTACTTGTCCTAATATATTTACCCCCTAAATGGAATATTTTTTTTTTCTTTTCTATTTTTTGTATCAATATGGTACAAGATCCTATTCAAATTGATGTGATAAACAAGTTAGGTCAGAAGTTAGGTCAGAATGTAATCGAAAAGTAGTCTGCGTATATAACCTAACGTGGAATTACTAACTACAACTTCGATCATGTAATTTGCTATTAGTAACTGACTATAATTAATCTACCCAGCACTGCATCACTGTCAGTGACATTTGTTGGATATTGCAGACATTTTATGGTTTTTGGAACAGATATAGAGCATATTAGCCAGTGCAGACCAGCAGGACAGATGACCGTCCAATATCTGGTCACCCTAAAGTGACCACAGCAGACCTGAGCCACCTGTATTGCCAACTGTACCACTGCTGAATGTGCCAGCTGAGGCAAAGACTGCATCAGTGCCAGGACAATGAGGGATGAGCTCTCTAATATTGGCCGGATGAGCAGGGTGACCGGTTAGACCTCCTCTGCTCACTCCTCCAAAAACCTCACATCTGACTGTCTGGGGCCAAGCAGAGGCCACAATAGACTCATCAGCAGTAGCATCAGGTCCAGATGAGCCTCTCTGTGGCCTGTTTCGGGCCAGAGTAGAGAGGTGTGCTGATGCCTGGGGTTGAATTAGAGCAATGGTGTTGGCTGGTATTCAGTACATGGACTGCATTATAAAGATGTCATAAGTTTGCAGTGCTGTTATCACAAGTACAATCCACCTGAAGCATCCTGATGTTAAGTGTCCTGGTCATGGACGCAATGGTCATACTTAGCAAAGTGAACTACATTTTAGCCTAGCTGTGTTCTTACAGTCTGAATCAAATGTAATAAGAGTGAATACAAGAAGTAAATTAAAAAAAAATTATAATTATCATTAGGGATGTGCCCGAATCCGAATACGGTATTCGGAAAGGTAAAGGTGTGTACTACGGCAACCGTAAAGGGAATAAATACGAGATATACGAGAAAAATATATTTCAATCTCACAGTTATATCGTTGGGTAATTATCCTGTATATAAATTGCAGGCATCAGGGAGCCGTTATTAATATGTAGGACATTGAAATCGCTTATGAGTGGGCGTTTGCTTTTTACTTTCACTTTTGAGATTCACGATAACACATAGCCTGTACTACGGAGCAGCATTACTTACCACACATTTCACAAGATTAGATGTTTGTCAGTGGTGCTCAGGATCTGTAAATCATTCAACATCGTCCTATCGGTCATCTCTCCTTACCTCTCTCTGTTTATATGGTAATGTAAGTGAAATTTTATGTAGGCTACTGTAATGTAACAGGGAACTGCTAGCAAGCGGCTAACCATGTCCCTTTTGTGGCTCCGTACCATGCATTATTCGTTTTCCGTGCCTTTCCGAAAACGGATTCGCTATTCGGGCACATCCCTAATGATCATATTAATTATAATGATTATATAATTATATTCATTTGTCTGATTAACAAATGAATCAGTTCTTTTTAATCAGTCATTCACAGAATGCAAATCATTATTTGCATGTGATTATTTGCATATTATTAATCATAATCATATTTATAATTTATTCATTATCATATTATTATGATTATGTGGATTATTAATAATAATAATAATAGTAATCGTCATCATCATATTAATTAATTAGTAAGTAATAATAAGTATGTAAGTATACAATTATTATAGTTATCACAAATATTAACTGCATTGCTAATATTCTATATTACTCTGTTCCGAAATCTAGTGAGCAGCCATAATTAATCATCTGATTAATCAGTGTTTTTTTAAGATTTTGGCTGGTAATTGCTATTTCTGTAATAATAATAATAATAAGAAGAAGAAGAAGAAGAAGAAGAAGAATTTATTATTATTATTATTATTATTATCCATAATAATCTTCATTCTTCCATAACAGACTGAATAGGTGCATTTATAACACAAGGCGGCATTAAAGCAACATAAACTGATTAAAAATATCCTTAAAATGACTTTAATACCAAAAAGTGCTAGTATAAATCAACTTAATTGCAAAGTTTACTATTATTATACCCATTATTTATGTTGTTGCTATGTTGCTGTATGCATATTAGGGTCTCACAGTTTTAGCTTAGCAAAATGTTAGAGCAAGACTCAGTTATGAAAAACTATTTGCTTGCTTTTGTCTCTGTAGAATATTCGAGATTATTGAAACTAAGTCGCAAAAGTATCTCAGAAATCATAATTATGATGCTAACTTTGCACACATTAATAGCTCGTTTACACATCAGCAGCTATTCGATATTCAGCAATTTTGCCTGCCTTGATGAGCAGCAGTGTGACGGATAGCCAGTCATAACATTTCCTTGACTTTAAGGTACAGACGATCATTAAAAACCACATTGTGAATGTTTTTGATGTGAGAAACCGTAACTAAATATTCAAAGGTGAAGAAAATTGACGCTACAGAACTGTGACAAAAATACGGCCCCTTTAAATCTATTCTGTTGTGAAAGCTCATAAGTTCAAACTGAAGTATTTCATTCCAGGGAATAGTGCTTGTTTTCAACATCAGTATAGACAGTGCGGGGCTCCAGCAGGGGAGCGCAGGTTGATCTCAATTTGGCAGTCAACCTAAAAACAGAGAGAAGCTGACGGCAACCCAGGCATGAGGGCTCCCTGAGACGACCCTCCTCACACTGTCAACAGAGCTGATTGAGCGTGAACGAGACGGGCTCTGACAGCACCGGCATCTCACTTACTTTAACTCTGTGTTTCACACACCCAATGCAGTGCATTCATACTGTACTGGAGCTGATCTCTTTAACGTCATGTAAGACTGAGTGAGATTGTTTCCGACTGGTTTTATCACTTTTTGGTACTCAAGACACTTTGGCTGGTAATTGCTACTTCTGTCATGATATTGTTAACAAGAAGTTACACTGCCAGAAATGACAGTTTTATCATCATTTGCCAACCCCCATGAAACACCGTCTTCCATGAAACATAAAATGAGATGTTAGCCAGAATGTTTTTGTCCACACAAGAAAAGTGGATGGTAATTTGTACTGTCAAGCCTCAAAAGAAAAAACAGTCACCATAAAAGTAGTTAATACAAATTGTGCACTATATTATACAAGCATATTATACTATATATACTATAATATATCATACAAACCATGCAGTAACATGCAGCAAATTTATTTGTTTACTTGTTTTTTTTTTTCATTTTTGGGTGAACTATTCCTTTAACTGCTATGTCTTATTAGAATTAGCAATTTTACAGATTATTTTCATGCATTTTCATGTTTGGAAGAAAGTGCTGATTCGTACCTGTAACTTTGCAGTGTCATATAGACTGTATCAATGTGTTTATGCATGCAGATCAGTCTGATTGTATATTTGAAGAACAACACTTGATTTTTGATTCTGGAGATGTCTAATGTCACCTGTATGTCTGTGTGTGTCAGGTAATAGAGTTTGATGACGGCTCAGGCTCTGTGCTGCGGATCCAGCCATTACGGACACATCGAGATGAGGCTATTTACGAGTGCACAGCCACCAACAGCGTTGGAGAAATTAACACTAGTGCTAAACTCACTGTATTAGAAGGTAAGAATACACTCTTTCTCAAGCAGCATACTGTAGTATTGTTCTATCACTTCGTGAAGCTTTGCAGCTGCAGTTATTTCATTGCATGCATTTTGTGATTAGAAATGTTGCAGAAGTGAAATCAAAGAAACATTGACTGTAGACTGAGTATTTTTGGTTCCTCTCACACTCAGTTTCTTGTTAAGTGTTGTGCTCATGTAATTATTATTCTGAGAACATGACAAACAGGAATTGAGCTGAAGTTAGATTCAGCAGGTGGTCTCACTAACTAGAGCTCGGGTAAGGCGGGTCATGCAAAGAGCTTTTCATGGTAGTTTCCTTGTAACATTGAATTTCCTCGTGTAATCACTGTTAGCTTTGGCAAATATTTACTGGTTTAATGAAGTTACCCCGTTACCTACACAGTAACACAGTGGGAAGATCTGATTAAAGTCAACATATAATCAAAAGTGATGTTGTTTACTTTCTTAATACACATTCCTGCTGTTATTGCACATGATTCATAAGCGCATGTTATTCCAAAGAAGGAAAATTAATAAAATGCAGCCTTCAAAGCAACATTCTGTTTTGGTTGATGTCACCTAGGAGATGCTCTGGATGGTGAACTTTAGTCTTCATGTCAATGCACCCAAAACAAAAAAATAAAATCTGATAAAAAAAACACTGACTTTACAGCATCCAGTCTAGATGAATATCCTGTTTTCCACATAAATATGCCTCATTTCAGATTTAGAATGGGTTTTGAAACCTGTCTCATGTTGACTCGATGGAGAAAGAGGTAGATAGGAAGGGGGAGATAATAGGACACAAGTTGTGGAGGGATTTTTCAGCAACATTTTTTTCTGCAGGTAACATTGTATGCCAGTAGGTGGCAACAAGTGACTGTCTTTATGAGTGTGTCAATGAAATCATTCATTCATCCAATTTGTTTAAAATACTGATTCATTAATGAGTAAATCAAGTGACTTGTATGTATCCTAATATGCATGTGTCCCTGCTACATAGGGAAAGTATCTACTATCAACAGAGTATGCAATTTTGTACGTAGCCACAGTTTTTATGAGTGGTAATTTGAATCATTCACTGAACCGATTGATTCAAAACACCCATTCATTCAGAAATTAATCAAGTGACTGTTTTTATGAGTGAAGCACTGAGTAATTCACTCAACCAATTCATTCAAAACACTGGTTTACTCTGGAATTAATCAAGTGATTCTTTTTGAGTGAGTCATTGAGTCATTCACTCATCTGATTCATTCAAAGCACTGATTCATTAAGGAATGAATCAAGTGACTCTCTTTATGAATGAGTTATTGAATCATTCATTCAGCTGATTTGTTTGAAAATGATTCATTCAGGAATAAATCAAGCGATTTTCTTTTGAGTGAGTCATTGAATTATTTCCTCAACTGATTTGTTCAAAACAGATTCATTAAAGAACAGTAGGTGTTGTTGCTCAGAGATGCACTGAGGTAAATTTTACTGTGGCTTTATCTGAAACTATTTCAGTGCAAAAACAGACTGTCATTAATCTGTCTAATATCTAAGTACTTAATATTAACTTTCTGTTTATTGAACTGTTGCATAAAAGCACTTTGTTGCTTTAAATATTAACTGCAGTGATTACCTATGATCTAGGGCCGAATCTGAGCTGATATTAAGAACAAACGATCTTGCTTATGTGATACTGCTTAAATATATTTTACCAAAAACTTCAAAATGTTTCTTGTCCTACTGGTGTCTTCTGTTCGATCGCTGGCATCTTGGTACATGCTGACTGAAGGAAACTGTAAGAAGTTCAGCCAGACCAGGCATTTTGTTCTCAGTGGTTTGTTATTCTGCTGATGGTTATGAAGCTTATCAGCCCTCCATCTCACAGGACTGAGAGGGGAAAACACACACACACACACACACACACACACTCTGCCACAGGATTGGAACATGTGCAGCGTTCTGATAGCTGCCTCTGTTTTCGGTAAGCCTCGCTGTGGTTCCTCCGCTCAAAGCCAGAGTTGTGTGCGTATGTGCGTTTGCGTTTAAAGATTCGAGTTCATTTCAGGCCACATTTGAGCAGATTACCTTCGCCTGCAGCTCTGATAGAGTGATCTTTCCATGCCTGGCCCTGTGACCCTGCGGTAGATTACAGCACACACACACACACACAGATAGAGGTGATATGTGTTATTATGTGAGCATGCCGTACACTGCAGCTGGATTCATGTTCAAACATGAGGAATATGGAGGTGCTGATACTACACGGTGATAAATCTCAGTCCAAACGCTGTTCTTAGACAAAGAGCCAATGCGGCTGCTTGCTTTATTGCACAGTTACAGCTCACTGAAATTCAACATCCCCTTATAAAGGCAGTTCTAGTCATAGCATGGCACCACGGGGCACAAATCAAGGTGTCTTTTGTAATATATCTGCACGCTAATCTGGGGAATTGAATTATTCAGTTAAAGGAAAGTTGTGGGTTTGTACGATGTCAAGTGTGTTGAAAGTGGGCCACGTTCTCTCATGCTTTCGGTCCAGTGTGCCGTTAAATGTGCGTTCGGAGCCACGGATCAGCGGGTGGGCTGAACCTGTGCAGGAATCAGGTTTGTAGGTTAGGTGTTACGTCTGCGATCTCATTATATTGGGAACATCATCTCTCACCCATCCTTTTGTTTACATCAGTTCCTCATCCACAGACTTGCAGTTCTTGGCTGGTTGTTAGCAAAGTGTTTTTCTCAAATTTGAGCAGTGTGTATTGACAATTGCACGCTGGAACACATGGTACTAATCAAGTGTGAAGATAAAGCACAACATGACAATAAGAATAAATCAGCACTAATTATGTTGCTTCTGTTGAGGGTTTATTCATTTATGTTTTATTGTATAATCAAGTCTTCTCTTCTTTGAGCCTGTTCTCCTGTTTCTCTTCTATTCTCATTTAGTTTCTTTTCTTGCCTCATCTCATTTCTGCACATTTGTCCTCTTCTCTTCTCTTCTCTTCTCTTCTCTTCTCTTCTCTTCTTCTGTTTGTGTATCATCTCATCTTTACTCATTTGTTGTTATCTTTCTCATCTTTCCTCATTTTGTTTCATTTCACTTCTTTTCTCTGCTCTGATTGTAAGGCTTGAGTACTCATGGTGACTCAAAATGATTTTGCAGTTCTTTCTTTGAGTTTTACAGTCCTGTACTTGTTGCTATAACAAATGATTTCACCTGAAAGCCAAAGAGAGTCTCCCCCAAAGGGATTTCACTGCAATGATCAGCATACTAAATCTGAACTCAAGAAGAGCAAGGACTTTTCAAGATCTCCTAAAAATGCACTGCATGCTCCACCATGCAGTGGAAAAACTCCTCTTGGTATCTTTTCCCAGAATGACAGGAAGTGTCAGCTGGAGCGCTGCAACTTATAAGTGACATAAATGTAAAACTTGCATACAGACGTCTCCCCTGACAGAAAGCCAATATATAGCATTGCTTCCCCTGCATGCAAATAGATGAGGTGATTCAGACAGGTAATTTTATCCCGTAGACATTTGCAAATGTATTTCTCCCACTAAAGTTATTCCTTATCAGCAAACATTCTCTGCAGACAGACTCCATCTGTTTACTTCTCCCCGCCGCTCGCCTGCTTACGTCTTGAAGCTGTTAGAAAGGCCCTTTCCAAAGATCAGCTAATGCGTATAACAGGGCAGTGGGCAGAAATTACAACATGCCATTTCCATTTTGGCGTTTCACACACACAGAGTTGCTGATCCATGACATAGGTTTAGTTTCCAGTGGTTGGCAGTGGCCCAGTCCCCCACTGAGCTGAGTTAGAGTTTAGCAAAATATCAATTACTCAGCTCTCCATCACTGCAGCAGAGTAAACACACACCTCCTTCCTCAGCATCACACCGGGCTACCTGCCATATCCACCTGCAGGAGACATTTAACACTACGTGCAACTAAATTCACCATCAGAACACTGAATGTGTGTGTGTGTGTGTGTGTGTGTGTGTGTGTGTAATGGTGGTTTGGTAAAAGCTGCCTGTTTGCACAAGCTGGGCACATCATCTATCATCTATTTTGTACATATCCATCTATCTGTCTGTCTGTCTATCTGTCTGTCTGTCTGTCTGTGTCATTTATATGTGCCTCTACATATATTACACTGTGTAGTAAAGATTAGTATTTAAAAGGCCATACGAGGACACAGTGCTCCCAGCCAGCAAAAACGTTCCAAATATGTCATGAATATTCCATGCATCATCCAGCCCTAGAGTGTATGTGTTTGCTGTTTGGTTAAAACCCATGATTTGCACATATGGCAGTTATGTGAAATCACTGTTGTTGTATCCACACTACAGAGCAATTATAAGCCCAGTGCTGCAGACAAAGACAGAGCCAGACGGGAGAACAGACAGAAGGTGCACCTGATGCTGGAGGGAAGAGTTAGTGACTGATGTCTGTGATCAGAATGTGCAGCGTAATGAAATATGAATGATGAAGAACACTCGCTAGCTCTGTTTGAGATATGGTAGTTATACAGTATATATAGGCTACCATGATACTGCATGATTGTAATATTCATATACCATTGCAATCAAAGGCAGTAAATGTACTTCACAGTGCATTTTTAAAAAGCCATATCCACAAAAAAACATGTTACCATGGTACAGACATGTAACTCAAGCTGATATGGCTCATTAATTCAGTTGTTTATTTGTTTGTTTTCTTTGAAGTTCAGAATGTCAAGCTAACCTTCACCGCGTTCTCATTAAACTGACGCACTGAGTCTTCCTCGCCGCTGTAATCTCTCTTTGTTAGTGTGGATGTTGTTTGATCCAGATGAGAGGCACAGAAATGTAGAATGTTTGAAATCTTTTCCTCTAAGCATTTCGATTCTCTTCTCCACCTTAAATTGATCTGAGACCGGCGTTTGAATAATTGACACTGGAGGTGATACAAAAGAGGAAGACTTCTCATTTCACTTGATGTTGGGACTAAATATACAGAGGAAATGTGTGCCAGAGCTCAAAGATAGCATTTCTTTGACTCTACTTCTACACATACCATGTATTATTGAAATGAAAAAGTTTGCACATTAGAATTTTCTTTGGATGAAGATCTGTGTGTGCTCTTTCAATCAGTCTTCCTCAGAAACATCACATCTAAAGCTTCTTCAAAGCATGAACTTTCTGACTGAGCATTTGCATTAGTGGGAGTACATCCAAAAATGAAAATTCTGGAATCATTTACTCATTCTCAAGTCTGAATGACTTTCTTTCTTCCTTCCGTAAAACACAAAAGAAGGTATCTTGAGGAATGTTTCAGCTGTCATTGAGGTTCAGAACAAAATTGGATCCCACTGACTTTCATTGTATTAAAAAAACAAAACAAAAAAAAAACACTTACATATTGTGTCCGACACAGTATTATTTTAACATCATTGATATATATAATCTTATTTATATAATGAATTTTTAATTTATTTTTTATTTTATGGTTTTAGTTTTAATTAATGGTAATAACCCTGGTTCCACAGAAAAAATAAAGTAATAACGATTTTAAACAATGATAGCACATGTGATAGTGAAAGAGATGCAGAAATCTTCTTTATGAATATGCAATATTCCTGTGTTATATTAAAATATTTATGATTAATCATTATGTTACCTAATGGAATTCCGTATGGCAGTGACGATAGAGCCTGAGTTTAATTCATGTTTTATTGAATCATAAATTCTAGTTAAAGTCTTATTGCTTGTGAACATGTGATGCTTCTTAAATGGTTACCAATTTAATATGTCTTATTAATCTGGGAGACATGTGACAGATGTAGCGTTTGGACCAGTCAGACACACATTTATTCATTATATTTAATGAATAATCCAGCAAACCCTCTCATTCAACAAATAATCTGTGAGGGTCTATGGACCCTTCCCCCCGAAAGAGCACCCTAAAGGGCTCAGTTACCAGAGCAACCATCTGATAAGACTGTTTTATTGCTCAAAAGTATGTGAGATGTGACGTGCCATAAGAACGGACCCTTCTGAAACCCACGCAATGCCCATACAAATAAAACTTTCCTCCTTGTCACTCGTAGACAAACCTTTATACAGATAAACATGCATCCCAGGACATTGTGTATATGATTTTAACTATCTTGTATAGTGTCTCTTGCATTGTATTATGTTTTATGCATGCTTTATGAGTGAAGTACTAGTTAATGTAACCCCACCTATATCGTGTCTCCTACCAAATTATTGCTCATTTGATGATGCACACTTTGGTGTGCACCACCTCCTCGTAGAATGCCATGTGTGTTTGTAATTTAATCAAAGTATAGACTGCCAGAGCCTTTCGAACCATGCTCTCAGTCAAAGGGTCATAAGACCCCCCCAATATTTCCAGCCTCCCACTTGGAAATTCAGCCTTTTTCATTGGTCAAGCCCATCCTGAAAGGTGTGACTCTTCCCTGACTTTAAAGGGCTCACGCACAGGTCCGCCTTTCTCTTCTGCTAAATCTTCCGATTGCTGCCTGTGTGGTTGGACTCACGGAGTGCCTGAGCCGGTGCCGGTGCGGGTGCACCCGGCAGGCCCCAACATAGAGCCGTGTGTGGTCTCCCCAGCCTGACCACTGGAGTTTAATACCACTGGAGTTCATCTTCACTCAACCCTGGAATTCACCATCATGGAAAGGCCCTCGCTCAGACATTTCTCTCTCCCCGCTCCCGGCAGTCTCTGCATCTTCATCTATGGATTGCGGCCTGCAGTTCCACTGCGGCCCACAGGGCCAACAGGCCCCATTTTACACCCAGCCATGTGCTTACTTAGGAGAGAGGACTCTCTCAACCCCAACAGAGTCAAGAACAACCTCGGAGTTTCAAGAGATTGCAACTTCGGCCATTGAATGGAACCATCCAGATCTTCTACAGAAGCTTCACGGGACTCTCGTTCTCGTTGCAAATATCCAAATGCAAGTATCATTCCCTGCACCACACAGAGGTTTGTTGTAAGCTATCGTATACTGTGCTTTGAATTAGAGACTGATGGTTCTTTCAGATGGTCAACTCAGCCTCATTTCCCCTGTTTCTGTCCGGTTTCATTCATCCAGTCTCACTTACCCTTCCCATGTACCATGTATGTGTGATGTGTGTGTGTGTGTGTGTGTATGTATGTGTTTGTTTAGTCTAGTTATGTGTTTGTGATTTAGTTAATAAAACTTTGTGCACAATACATATGAGTATTTGTTTCTGATTCCCTGCTTGCAACAAAGTCAATTTAACGATTTCGATCTTGTTACATGCTCTGAGTAGTACTGTACCTTAAAAAGGGTATTTCTCTTACCCTAGAAATTAAGATTTCTTTGAATTCATAAATAATCAATACTGAGCGTTCACTAGACAACCTGATCAATTGATTGTACTGTAAATTCTGCTTTATCAAGCTAATTCTATTAACTTATCCAAATATTATAATTAATTATAAAGAGTTATGATTAATTATTAATATTCCCGCTTGAGCTAAGATTACTACACAGGCGTTAATGATGGTGAATTGAATCCGAGTTATATGCATATGTGTGTGTATGATGGGTTTTCTTCATCAGGTTTTAGGCCGTCCAGTCACTTGACCCCTGAGAGGACATTTTTGTATTTACATAGGTCAGTCATTTTAAATTCTCAAAATGTTGAGCATCATCAGCCATGGTCATAAATACAAAAAAAGAGCTTCAATTTGGTTTAATTTCTCTCAGGATGTGTGAGGTATGATCTCATATCACAGACCGCGGCTCAGCTGTTTTACGCTCAAAGCAATGGTGTCATTGAACGCTGAAAGAGATCCTTCAAATTCTCTAGACTGCTTTTCACAGTAGAAACTGCTTTCCTACAAACATGTACAATCTCACGTATGTTCAGACCCTCAGGCCAAAACGTTGGAGACAGTACAGTTGAATCTCAAGGAAACATGTTCTGGTTCTGTTAAATCCCACAATCAAAATGACAAAGTACTCTTTTTTTTTTGGACAACGACCAATTTTTGTAGCACATTTTACACCCAAATTTTTATTGCACACAAATGTTTATTTTATTTTATTATTTTATTTAATTTTTTTTCATTTTACTTATATACTGTAATTTAATTATCATTTTTTTGTTACTATAAAATATGTGTAGATGCTCCGCAACAAATACTGACACTAAACTAAAAATTGTTCATAATTTAAATAATACATTTTTTTGCAATGCAGTCTTTTGAATTTGAAGTAAATTGTGACCCAGACATGCTCTCTGCAGGTTTTGTAAGCTTCCAGACCCATAATATGTCATTTTGAACTCTGCTCCACGTTTTGCTCTGATTCATTTTTCTGTAGAGGTAAATGTAAATGTTTATGCTGAAGGTGAAAGGCTGGTTCAGGGTTATTTACAAATCCTGCGTGTCTTGCTCTTAGTCTTTGCTATCTTTTATTCGAGGTCATTCTGCATGGCTGGACGGTATTGTTATGATCACCCTTTGCTCTTTTGAAACCCTTGTTTCAGTCCTTTGAGCAAATAAGAAAGTAGAAATGGAAGTTCAAAGACACCGAGATATGAAAGGAGTACAAGGCTGAGAGGGGGCATTGGTTCATTTCTTTGCTAGCTTAGCGACACAGCAGTGTGTGAAGCAACCACAACAGGACTAGTAATTTGCCCTGCTGGAGTGGAATCGGTCTGGCAGAGAAGCACTTTATTATGGAGGCAGTTAGCCATGTATCCGTTCAGTTGTTAAACTGTATAACTGAGACGGAATAGCCTAGAAATGGACCATGTGCTGGCTGCTCGACCGGTAAACTAACCACCTCACTGCCTGCAGTGAAATATAAACAGTCTAACATGTTAAATGAATTGTTGTAGTAAAACAAATAACACCTGCATTCAGAGTGACTTGTTTTCAAGTCATTATCTCTGTATCTAAACTAAAGAAGCTCGCTGAGCATCATTCACACTTTGTGCATGATTGAGTATTAAAAGTTTTACCTATATTTTACAAATTAAAATCCCCCAAATCAGCGCAGAAAATGTGACTTTTTAGTTTTGTAATGAGAATATTCAGAGTTTCTAGGTGCGAGAAACCCACATGCCTTTAAATATGTGTTAATGACTGTTACATGAGATGGCATTTAAACCGTTGAACATGTAGCGTCTAATTTCTGCATGCCAGAAAAGAACGTCTGTTTCAGAGGCGCCGGTGTGGTGCCATGGTGGAGTCCTGACCTCTGACCTGACCGTCCACCTGTCTGTGTGTCCTGTTCAGTAGATTCACGCAGAGAAATCCAAAGCTTGAGCTGAATACATGCACATTTTAACAGCAGAAGCACATCTAAGACTTATTATCTTATTTTCTTACTGCCAGGCAAGAGTCCACAATTATAAATGTCAATATGAATATAATAGTCTTATGTTATGTGTAATCAAGTTGTCAGAAACATAGTGATGTGTAGAACTGTGTCAGTGACAGATGTTTACATTATCAGTGATCAAGATTTAGCTTGTAAATAAAGTAAATGTAAAGGTCAGTTGTGGCTCCAGCTCACCAAGACTCATTTATTTGATCAAAAATATAGTAAAAACAGAAAAATGTTGAAATATTTTTACATTTTAAAAGAACTGCATTCTATGTGAACATATTGTAAAATGTCATTTATTTCTGTGATGCAAAAGCTGAATTTTCAGCATCATTACTCCAGTTTTCAGTGTCACACGATCCTTCAGAAATCATTCTAATATGCTGCTTGGCTGCACAAGAAACATTTCTGATTATTATCAGTGTTGAAACCAGTTGTGCTGCTTCATATTTTTGTGGAAAACCGTGATGCATTATATTTTTTGGGATGGTTTGATGAATAGAAAGTTCAAAAGAACAGCATTTATTTGAAATAGAAATCTTTGATCATTTTAATGCATCCTTGCTGAATGGAAGTATAAATCTTATTAACTTTTGAACAGGAAAAATCAGTTTTATAGCAGGTAATAAATATTTTTGGCCATTTTTTATCAAGAGTGTTGAAACCACTGGTCCACCATCTTTACTTTCAAGAAAGAAAAACCCAGAATTGTACATTCAGGTCCTTTATAATTCGGTTAGCAGTCACTGGCTGTGTGAATCAGGCACAAAGAGATTCAGTCCCCTCTCGTCTGTGTATTTGATTACCTGGTTACTGTAGGGAGATCCTGTTACTGCAGCGACTGTAAAAACACATCAAGGCTTTCATACATACATTACACACTACAGCACTGCCCACTGTTCATGAGCACAAAGTGAAGGAAACTCTATAGGCGTCCTTTGAAATTCCACAGGCATTTTCAGCGACTTATGTATTAGTGGTGTCCTCCGCTAATTTACAATGTAGAGAGGGTGTGAACCAGAGATGGCCTCGAGCACATAGAGATCATCGCAGAACAAGTGTACTTGGTAACATAGCGTGTTATATAAGGAGCAAAAGAGAAGCATGCAGCTAAGCATGCTGGGTAGTTAGCGCTGCACGTCGCCTCTAAAGCTCATCATTAGACAGTGTGTTGCCGTCAGCCCTGAGGCTTTCTTTATCTCTCTCTCTTTCTCTCTCATTGCTCGATCTTTTCTGTTCCTCTGCACTCTGTTCAAGGATGCATACCTGCAGACGTGCTTCGTCTCGCTCTGTTATTAAACCGTTACATAAAAATAACATCGTGTTTTTGCAGCTAACGTTCTGCAACAGTTTTTGAAAGTGCGAAGGAAGAAAAATGTGTGTTTTTGCACTGCAGACGTTAAGCTGCATTAAGAGCATTGTGATTACATTTCTTTCCTGATTGTCCTTTCTAATGGATGTGGCATTTTTTTCGAGGTGTATTTTAGGTATTGGCTGATCTGTCAGAAGATTTGTGCGGTTATATAACCTGTTTAATGGGTGTGTGTGGTTTTGTCCTGTCTCAAGGCATGCCACAGGAGAGCCGATGTGTTTGGAGTTTCAGACACATTTGTATGCTGCAGCTATTAGCCAAGAGAAACTGCAGTTTATCTTACAGCAAACAGGCCATGCACACACACACACACAAACACAGCTCCTCAGGGATGCCGGGGCCTGATAAAGAAGTAATTAAAGCTGCTGGATTTCTTATTTCAATAATAACAATTTATTTACCAGATTTTTTTCCCCTTTTCCCTATATACCACTGACATTGAAAAGTATTTGTTCATTTATTATTGTAGTTTGTTTATCGATGTCCTAATTTGTGTCAAGGAAACTTTGCATCTTGTTTTGAATTTCCCCAGACAGACTAAGGAATTTCTGTAGACAGTATTGATGCTTTCCTTTCAGGTCAGCCAAACATCCCAATCCCAAACCAAACCAATTACATTGCAAAAAATAAAAAATAAAAAAAATGTTGCAATTAGCTATTACAACTTAAAATCAAGCATTAGAATAACTTTAACCAGATTTAACTCAACTTAAAGTCCCCCTCTAGTCACTAATTTTTTCCCTTGAAACCCATCTTTGATAATTAAAATTACATATTGATTTTTTTTTCCCGTGGAAATTTCTTCCTGCCTTAAAATGACTTGAATATAAGTCTACAACCTTACCTCATTTAGTATATGTGGAGTCATTAATATTCAAATTAGACCCCGCCTCCACTCAGTCAAGCAGCTCCTGCTCCCAACCCAGGCTCATGAAAATACGTGCCTCTACATACATTTCTGCAACACCGTAATTACGTACCTTACTGCACGTTTTGCAGCAGTTTCAAAGTGAAATGTCCAGAGAGATTTCACACACGTGAAACACAAGTTCAGTACGTGACTGTGGCACGTTTCTATTACGCTGGTACAGACGCGTATTGCGTTTTTATTACGCAGCTTGAGGTACGTATTGCGGCTGTTCAGAATTCAAATATCCGGGCGGTATCACTAAAAGTTAATGCTCTATTGTTCTGGATATATCCACTACATCAAACCCAACCCCAAACCTACCTGATAGTGTTACTATCTCATAAACTCATCTTTGATAATCAAAATTACATATTTCAACATTTTTTCCTGTGAAAATAATGTCTTCATGCCTTCACCCTTACCTCATTTATTATACATGGAACAATGAATATGTAAATTAGTCTCCACCCAAATGGCAATACTGGATTCATTCAGGTGTATGTTTAAACCAGATACTGATTCTAAAGAGGAAGAGTAAGATTGAATTATACAGGCACATCTACAAGTCCATATTATCAGAATGGTAATGCATTTTATATATCGATATCTGCAGTGCTGGACACGTAACACTAATTGATATCATTAGCCTTTGACTTGATAATGTTATCAAACAGTTAATAACATGTAGCTAATGTTGCACAAACCACATTCCCATTCAGCATCTCAGACAGCTCTTAGAGATCAACATCCTTAGGTAGAAACACTTTGCTAATGATATGAAAAGCTCCACCCTGCAAGTTGATAAATGTTTGTGACAGCAGGAAACGGGCAGTTTCAAACCACATTTTTGGTAAACTGCCTTCTAAAGGAGAAAATGCTCAGCAGTGTTGACTGATGTTGACTGATAAATTTGCACATGGTTTGTCTTTAAACATATTAAAATACCAGATAGACATGTATTTATTCTTTATTTTCACCACTTAACTTCACATTTCATATTGACTAAATGTAAAATTTTAAAACATCATATAATTTTTTTACAGTGTGGGCAAAACATGAATATGTAATTAAGACTTTCCTTAGCAGTTGACTTTGTAAGACATGTAAGATTGACATTTGACAAGAAATGCTGTTGCTTAGTAGCAAAGACATGCGCTCGAAGAAATACATTTGATTATTTCTTGATGAACAGATGAAACAAAGCTGTTAGTGTGCCTGATGTCTGATTGGCTGTTTGTTCGGATGTTCAGTGGTGCTCTGCTGCTTTTCTTATAACATGCAGTTTAATCACATTGCTCTGTATGTTCACTTTACTTTGACACTGTAATTCTAATTGTAATGACTAATGTTAGAGGGTAACTTTAGGGTCTTTACTGGATATCAAAAAGACCTTAATTAGTGGACCAAAAGATCCAAGTTTGCTTCTAAATGAGGGGACAATTTTTTTCTCCTCCTTTTATAGTCAGTTATTTCATTGGTTTTAATTTCATATTTCATCCTCAGCTTCAGCAGTCTATCTCAGAGTCCATCATAATGCCAGATGTAATGTTGGATAGTAGAGAAATCTGTCACTTATGAGCAGGGTTACGTTTCATTTTATGAAATGTATATATCAGGGATGTGATTTTTCCGGATTAATCCGGAATTCCGGATTTTCCGACCTGAAAATGTGACCTATGTGAATCATGCAGATCTGTAAAAAGAAAAAAAAAAGGGGGGGGTCCGGCATCTCACAGCCGTCACCATGGTAACCCGGGACGGAACCACAATCGCCGTCCCCGAGCAACAGGGCCACACCGGGCGGCACGTCAGATGGCAAAGAGATGCATTTTTCCTTCCTTTCCAAGTATCAACAAGGACGTATTTGCGACCGTTCGCAAATGGCGGATGGCGAAGTATGATTGGTCAGATCACCTGTCAATCAAGCTCCCTGCTGCGCAGTGTAAGTTACCTCAGTCGCTCTCGCGCTACAGTGGTATCGTGACAAGAACATCGCCGGATCGGATGATCTGGGTATGTATTATTGCTTGTGTCCAGTGGTGTAGTGGAGGGTATACGCAGGTATACGGCGTATACCCACTTCTTTATCAGTCGGCTTTGCGTATACCCACTTCTAAATCCCTTCTGATGGCAACATTCAGTATTGTCCTGCATTAGCCAAAATCATGACAGTCTACCACATGAATAGCTAATCTAATCGCATGTGAATAAATGCAAATATTCCCTAAAAACACCCAGTAAAGACAGTCAGGACCGTGGCGCCGGTTTCCTTTGAAATATGCTTGCGCCCGCTCCCGGGAGAATGCGACAGAGACAGAAATGCTGCCCGTTCATGCGCGAGAGCATGTCAGCGGAGGCACGCAGAGTGATAAAATAATTATTAATTATTGATTACTAATTTGAATCAGTACATTATAACGAAAACAATATTTTAAAATAAAAAGAAACAGGTTTTCACGATCAGAAATTTGTTAAACTGGTGATCTCCTGTAACCGTTTCATTCAAGGATCCAGTAAACGAATGCGTTCAAACAGTAAGTTCAAAACAGCTCTAATACAGAGAAAATCTATTGAAAGTAGCCTAACACAACGCGCCAGGTGAGGCTCGCGCAGCCGGTATGAGAGAATATTGGTGAGAGATCAAAACAAATTAACATAACTGCACAAAGATGAAACATACTGCGGTAAAAAGTTAGTTTTTTTTTATATGTATAACATATGATGCCTAGTTAAACAACACAAGATAGTTCATTTGTTCCCCTCTGAAAACCAATACAATTGCAAATTTGGCATTGATTTTATGCAAGAGTTCAAACGAGTAGTTAATGTTAAGTGCTCTATAATTTAGACACAATATTGTCAATGCTGACCATTTCTGCTCGATTTGGTTAGCCTAACAAAAAAAAAATAGTTCCAAAGAAAGATCACAGCAGAACAGTAGCGCATCTCAGAGCAACACACGTTACCAAATTAATCATTTGAGTCACTGATTCAATAACCCATTCATAAAGGCGCTTGCTTCATTCCTGAATGAATTAGTCGTCTGATCAAATCCTTTGAATAACTCAATGGCTCACTCATTAAGACAGTCACTTGCTGCCACCTACTGGAGGTTTACTTTCATATTTAAAAGTAGCTTACTGTATTTTCCCCAACATTTCATATTTGTATATTAAAAAACTAATTTTAAAACACATAGCATTATTTATGCAGTTGTAATTTTGGAAAAGGCATTCATGTTACATTTCAGTATCATTAAACTGTCTGTGTAAATGCAAATAAATGCCATTGACTTCTGCTGCTTCCATTTTTTCTGCAGTGGAAAGAAAGATCAATTTTTGTTGAGGCTGATTTCATTTGATTCATGTCTTATTATATTAACTGGAAATTATTAATAAAATGTAAAAAATTCTTATGAAACAAAGGTTGATGACACATTTAATAAGGTTAAGAAAAAACTGCCCTTTATATATGGCCTTTATATATGTTGTTGTTATTTTTTGGCTAGTAGAAGTTGTGAATGGCCGGTAACTTAAAAATTTATTAGCCAAATTGTCTGGTGAGTGAAAAAGTTAATTTCAAACCCTGTTGCAGACCCCTGGTATAGTAGCATGTACGGGCAGGTCAAGGCAACAGGTTTAGTTGGCGTTTCCCTGGGGAATGGGGGAGTATACCCACTTCTCCAGGCACCACTACACCACTGCTTGTGTCTATATATAACCTATAAGTTACTAATTTGACTTTGTTGTCGATTGATTAGATGATCGATTTTGAGTGATTTTCCACTATGGCAGGATGTTTAAGCTGCATTAACATTAACTTACTTGTATTTGCTAGCTATTAGGGATGCTCATTTCGGTTAATTTTCCCAACCGACAACCGCAAATCATTATCCGATTGTAATGTATCCGATAAAATGTATTTTTTTGTTCAAATAAGTTGTTATGGGTCCTGCTTTACTATCCATATAGATCCGCCACCAGTTTGATCGGCGTGGGGGGGGGGGGTTGTCTTAGTATATTTTCCTGCTTTTTTGTCCTTAGCCAATCACATGCCTGATATATGAGAGCAGCACAGTATTGAGTAGTCAACATACATTTTTGGTTTGTTTTTAAACATGCAAAAGGTACATCACTTTTTTTGTACAATTTTTTGATGTAGTTTCTCAAATAATATGATATCGTAAAAGGTGGCATGCATAATAATTATACAAAAATAATAGAAATTGTTGTTTAAAAGGGTTTTAGATGAAGTATAGCATATCAAACTGCAGGACTGCTGAAATTTTGAACACTTTGTACAGCAACTCAAGACTCTTTTTAGTCTTGATAACTATTAAATAAGTGAGAAACTATTATTTAACAGCTTGAATAGTTGCTACACTAATATATACTATTTATGTAGTATGTACATTTTAGGTACTAATATGTACTTTTAGGGGTAAATAAGGTACAAAGGTGTACATTTTATATCTTTTTTCTTTGGGTGTACTGTGTACACCTGTTATGATTTTTTTTTTTTCTGTTGTTTGTGTGTGTCTGTGTGATTTCATGAATTATTTCATTTGAATGTTTATTTAATATTATTTGTTAGAAAAAAGAAGCCGATAATCTCTTGAGGTTGATAATCAACATTTTCTGAAGGTTAAGCACCTCCTGTCATTGAAAAAAAAGCTTCAAAAAATTTCATCAAAAGTATTTATTAACACACAATGTGCAATAAAATCACGCAGCTATAGACAGACAAACAATGTCTCTGTTCCTCCAGTGCTGAGACTCAGATTTCCAGAGTCACAAACAGCACCAACCACCAGCCTCAGATGGAGTCTGCTGACTTCTGCAAAGCTCCTGGGAAGATGCTTCAAAGAGCCAGCTTCAAACAGCAGCTATTAAAGGCTTATTAGTTACTGAGATACTGTGTGTGTGTGTGTGTGTGTGTGTGTGTGTGTGTGTGTGTGTGTGTGTGTGTGTGTGCACATATGTGTGAGGGGAAGGAATTAACAATGCAAATAAATTCTGCTAACTAATTATCCTTGATGAAACGGAAAGAAGGTCACCGCGGCGATGGTGGCAGGATTGACAGAAGCAATTTTCGGGGGCGAGGAGAGCAGGATGAGGCCACACCCTCTGACATCACTCTCTCAAGACGCCTACATCACTGTCACTGACACTTTATAACGTCCTGTTAGACGGGAGACAGCGAGCTTCTGCTCCGCTCAATGTGGAACATGTTTCCTTCAGGTCCTCCTGAGGGGTTTGTACACCCTGATCCTTAGTAGTAGCGAACAGTTTGAATCTCATCTACATATGAACATATGCACAGTAATGATGATTCATAGACAAAATAATTATTTGAACCTTTTTCTGTTAAAGTCTTTTCTTTGCTTCTGTTAAAGTCATCACTTAAAAATTGCCCCTGCACCGCATTTAACAATAAAGTTTTGTCATCATGTTTTTAAGTTATATACACTGAAACAAATTTACTTTGAAACAATTTTCACTCAGAAACAAATAATTACAAAGAAATGACAAGTAACACACTGAATTAAACATGAAGTTCTGAAATAGTGTTTTGTAATGTAATCCAATATTCTGTTTTATCTACAACTTTGAAAAAAAAAAAAAAATTACAACGTAGAGATTGCTATATAAATGCTGTTTGTGGATCTTGCTTATAGTCGAGTGATTAAGTAAAGACTTACTTAACTAATAAATAACATACAGTAAAGTCATGCTTTGGGGAAATCTTGATGACTCTCTCAAATCACTCAGTTCATTTGTGTTTTGAACCAGTTCATTGAACCATACAGATTCACTCAAATTAATTAAATATCCCAAAGCTAATGCCTTATTTTATTTTAGCATCGTTAATTATAGTTTTTGTTAATATTTTGAATAAGAATTATTTTTGTTTTCAATTTTTTTTGTTCTGTTTTTAATTTTATTTGAAATTTTAATAATTTTGTTGTGTGTTTTTATTAAGTTTAAGTTTTTAGTATTACTTTTTTGGTTGTAGTTATTTTTACATTTACATTTAGTCATTTAGCAGACGCTTTTATCCAAAGTGACTTACAAATGAGGACAATGGAAACAATCAAAATCAACAAGAGAGCAATGATATACGAGTGCTATAACAAGTCTCAGTTATCTTAACTCAGTACACGTAGCAAGGTATTTTTTAAATTCTATGATAAATAAAAAGAAAACAAATAGAATAGAAAAAGAATAGAGCAGGCTAGTGTTAGAGGCCTTTTTTGCTTTTGTTAATTATATAATAAATAAAAAGAAAACAGAATACAAAAAGATTAGAAAAAGCTAGTGTTAGTTTTTTTTTTGTTTTTTTGTTTTTAAGAAAACAAGTAGTAAATGAATAGAGTGCAAGTCTAAAAGGGAGATTTTTTAAGAATAGAATTAGAATAGAGAGTGCTAGAGTTAGAGGGTCAAATAAAGATGGAAGAGATGTGTTTTTAGCCGATTCTTGAAGATGGCTAAGGACTCAGCTGCTCGGATTGAGTTGGGCAGGTCATTCTTATACAGGTTATTCTTATAGGTCATTTTTATACTTAAACTACTAAAAGAACATGAGAAGTGTTGCCTTGGCAAGTAGCTAAAATAAAATAAAATAATATATTTTATTTAAATATTTTATTTTGCAGTTAATGTTTATTTTGCTTCAAGTAATGAACTTTTTTTAAATGGTTTTATTTGCCACTTTTCTGTATTTTTTTTTTTCTTTTTGGTTTACTGGTTCAGAATTTGCTTTTAGAAACCCAGTTATGTGACGCAGATAATTTGACAGTGAGTCATATGATGTGTTCTTTCAAATGAACCAGTTCACAAGAGTCAATTGCTCATGAATCACTGATCACGCGGTATGTTTGTTTTTGCATGCAAGATGTGCTGTCTATTTATTCTCTTAATATTTCACAGAATATTTTTATAAATCATATTAGGTTTTGAATGCAAACTCCCAGCTTGGAAGAAAAAATACAAATCTGTGGTGCTATAGATGTAGTGTATGAAACACAGGTTCCTGCAGTCCACGCAGTGGTAGTTGATTACAGACAGGTGTGAGACCTCGCTCCATTTAATATATCCCAGCTCTGTCCTTCTCCTGAATCCCTACTTACCCCCCTCACCTCTGTTTCCTCTCTTCTCCTCCGCTCATCCCCATGCAATCTGTTTTTTATCTGCCAGGAGGAAGATTTTATTAAAAGCATTTAGTTTCCCCAAGGGGGATCATGACTGCTCCTTGATTAAAGAGGAGATGAGAGGCTGTGTGAGGAAATGTCAGCCGAACGAGGGGAGGAGAGAGGTGTGTTCTGTTTGTTTTGGTCAGTCTCTTCCTCCCAGGTAGAGGGGAGTTCATGTAGTGTTAATTAAAACAGCAGTAGCTGGAGGATGTGATCTCGTCCCGGGTCCGGTCCGGTGGGGATAGGGTCCTTGATGAGGCGTGCATGTCCTACCCAAGAAACTCTGCAGTATTATTTAAAAGATGACGACAGCAGTATTATTTAACAAGGGGCAGGAGGTTTCTCCTCCCTGAAGAAATAAAATCTCCACCGTTTAATACTGCTCCTGTTCGGGGTCCAGCTGTTAAACTCTATAAGAGCTTTGCATGGTGGTCTAAAGCTTCACTTGGATAATGTGTAGATGTGCTTTGCAAGTTTGTGTAATGAAACTGAAGTCATGAAAGGCTATGCATTACAATGTTATTTTAGTATCATTGAGATACTATTATAGTCAGATACTATTTTACTTTTTTATCATACTATTATATATATATATAGTTATTTATTTTATTTTATTTTTAATAGACACTATTATAGTTTTTATTTTGGGGTTTACCTCTGGTTTTCTTTAAAGTTTTTATTTTATTTAAAAAAAAATGTCTATATAGTTTTTATTAATATTAATGTTAGTATGTCAACTATGTCAAAGTAAGTGCAATTGAGAAACTTTAGTTTTTTTTTAAATGAAACATTTTATTTCAGTTAATGTTTGTTTTATTTCAATTCAGTTTTAGTTCATTATAATGGTTTCTCAGTTAAAAAGCATTTGTCAAAAAAATCAGCACATTGTGGTTATTTATTATATTTGTGTTGGTGATGTCAGAAATATTCCACTTAAGTTTTACTACATTAATTTTTGGATATTAATTGACCCTTCATTGACATCATTTCTAGATATGCTGGGCATTGACTACAGTGTCGAAACAAGCAGATCTTATTCCATCACTTAACAGTCAGTCCTAAAGTTCCATTTTATTAACTAACTGTAACAAATATTTGGCTTTTAGGGTTTGTTCATTTTGGTATGTGTGAAAAAGTCAAGGACTGTAGGATTAGCATGTGTATTCTGGCTCGTGTGCACCAGCATTGTTGCATGTCTGAAGCATTCACTCGCAGACATATCCTGTGAAATCCTCCAAAGCTGTAAACGATCTGCAGGACCACCTGTCAGACCAGACCGAGAGAATTGTGCATGTGTAATTGTGAGAGGAGACTGCTGCCACTGAACGGCATTGTGGGTAAGCAATTTGTTGTTGTAGTTCAGACTCTGAGCTGATACTCTGAAACACAGATATATCTGTTCAAATGAGCCTTGGAAGAACAGTTTATTGCTCAGGGTTTGGTTGTTCATTGCTCAAGAGGCTTAATGGTGTTCTCATATGTGATTTATTTAAAGGGGTGGTTGACTGCTTTTTTTCTAGGCTTGACTGTGTTTATGGGGTGCAGTCAAACATATGTTCATGCTTAGTTTTTTGAAAAACGCATTATTTTTCACATAATTTACCTCTATTCCACACCTCTCTGTCCGTTCTCTGATTAACGCCCAGATTATTTCCTGGTTTTATGAAGCCCCTCCCTCAGAAATACGTGATGGGCTCTGATTGGTTAGCTGGTCCAGTGTGTTGTGATTGGCTAAACCGCCTCTACTGCGCGTCTGAACGTCCCACCCCTCAGCTCAGCGGCATGTGCTCTGGTTGTATTGTAAACAATGGCGTCATCTATATTGCTTATCAATTTGAGCCCGAATGAGACGCAGAGGATATTAGTGAAGAGGATCGCGCAGAACCTGTGCAAGCACGGCTTTTAATGGTATGTTGTTGTTTTTTTTGGTTCATACTTTTAGATACGCTGTTATTTGTAAGTGCTATTGCATCTGATAGCTTTTAATATACGGATTTATCCTGATTTAAGCTTTAATACAGCACAGCAACCGCACGTGCGTCCATGTATAATGCTTCTCATAGCTATGTGAAAATAAGTGTATAATTGGAACAGTTTGTTGGATCTGAATATGAGAGAGAGAGAGAGAGAGAGGGAGAGAGAGAGATGGAGTATTAAGAACCGCTGCTTTAATGATTTTGAAACTTGTGAATCGATTAGAATCGATAGAAGACAGAATCGCGATTCATATATGAATAGATTTTTACGTGCACCCCTAGTTTACTTCCTCTTCTCTAAAGCAGCTGTAGCATGGCCTCGCCCCTTTGCTGCATGTTCCCGGGGCGGGGTTTATCTGGGTCCGTGACGATATCTGACCCGGGAAGTAACTTCGTTGTAGTCCCTTACCTGTCGTTTTTGTAGGCATTAAACTGCCAGAATTTTAAAAGACGATATCTCCGTTTGCATTGAATTTCAGCTTCGTAACTTTGCAGATATTGTTTATGCTCAAACAGCAACATTACACACTAACTAACGTTAAAAAAGTGAAATCGCAATCAACCACCCCTTTAAATTTAAAGTCAAGTCACCTTTATTTCTATAGCACTTTATACAATACAGACTGAGTCAAAGCAGCTTCACAGAGATCATTGGGAAAATAGCAGAATCAGCTATGGAAACTCAGCTGTGGAGATAATTCAGTGTTGACAGTAGTGTCATTATTTAGCTCAAGTCAGTTCAGTGACTTCATCTCAGTTGTTTCTCCTCAAATCCCTAAGAGAATTACAAATCAATAGTTGTCATACAGAGCTATAGAGCTCAAATAAATTTGAATAGTAGCTCATTTGGTCTTGTGAGGATTTAATGAGAATTGTTTGAGCAAAGTTTGAGAAACTGTTGAAATTGTTTATACTTTTGATTTGAACAAACCTCCTAGCTGTAAAAAATAAAATCAGTAAAATTTAACAGTTTAAAAAACAGAACTTAAAAAATAGTAGCAACATTTTAAGCTTTACAGATTTAACCACAATTTACAGTAAACAAATAAACAAACATTACATTAACTAAAATAACGTTCATATACCAAATTATTTTTAAGATTATAATATACTGATAAGCACCTTAAAAAGATAATGAATCAAAATTTATCTCAAGTAGCTTTTCGACAGGCTGAGATAAAAAAAACAACAAAAAAACAACATATACAGTGTGTCAAAACACACATATACAAAACACACGACACTAAAATAACGCAATAAACATTCAACAACCTAAAACATTGCAGAAACCCCTAATGCAGATAACTGATAAGAAAATTTAATAAGAAGCATCACTATTTTAATGAAAAATCATCAAATATGAGCTGACATTTTAAACAAATTCTGTAAAATGAATGTAAATTAAATTTTTTAATTAAACATGACTTTTTCGTTTCTGAAAATTGTACAGTTAATGGTAGTTTACTGTAAAATGACATCAAGTGTCCCTGTAGATCTGAATATAGTAAGGGAACTTAACATTAACCAACCGAAAACAAGTTTTTACCATTTTTACTGTCTTGTATCGTTACAAATTACAATGATTTGTGGGTGCATAGTTTGATTCTGTGCAGCGTTTATCCCAGGAATTCACAACCTAGAAACATTAGACAATATCCTCAGGGCCTAATGTCACATTGTCTCACATCTTTTAAATTCAGCAGAGCCCGGCAGCATGAGACACTCACCTAAGACTGTCGAACCCATAAAGATCCTTCTGTCTTCCCCTGAGCAAATCCTTCCTTCTGTCTGTCTGCGTTACAGGTGAATGTGACTCTTTTTTTCATTCGCCTCCAGAAATGTCCGAGAACCCAGCAGGTACACTGAGCCAAAGACCTCGTCACAGTAACACTCGGAGAACAAAAAGCCCCAGTGTGGAGGCGTCCCGTCCCCGCACACACACTCCAGAGCTGGGCGGACAGGTCATTGTGACACATGTCCGACTGAATGGGCCACTTCATTATGCTTCAGTCAACACACCTGACCCGCACTGCAAAGGCATTCTGGGTAGTCCGACAGATTTCTGTCTGCATTTTATGCAGTCCAAGTCTGGGTGGTTTGACACTATTTAAAGTGCAGCAGTAGAACTGTGATTCTGCTACATACTATGGTTAAAAAGTTTTTTGGGGTTGGTAGAATTTTTTTATGATTTAAAAAAAAAAGACGTTTCTTGTGCTTTTCCAAAGCCGAATTTATTTGATTAAGATACTGGTAAAAATGTGAAATATTATTGCAATTAAAATAACTGTTTCCTATTTAATTGTATTTGAAAATGTAATTTATTCCTGTGATCAAAGCTGAATTTTCAGCATCATTACTCCAGTCTTCAGTGTCATGCGATCCTTCAGAAATCATTCTAATATGCTGATTTGCATCGATTATTATTAATGTTGAAAGCAGTTTGATGAATTTGATGAATAGGAGGTTTGAAAGAATAGCATTTATTTGAGAATCGAAATCATTTGTAACATTTTAAATGTGACACTTTTTATCAATTTAATGCATTGTTTCTGAATAAAGCTATTCATTCCTTTAACAAAATATATATATATATATATATAATATTTTTGATGGACAATGTAATGATGTTATACAAAATAAAAAAAAATATTTAAAATAAAATATATTAGATAATTTAACATGCAAATTTAACTTTTTAATCTTTTTTAATATCAATTTAAGTAATTATCATAAAATTGTATGTTATCTAATACATAAAATATTTTGGTTTGACTTTACAGCAAAAATAACTGATATAATTTGATCACACCACCCATTTCTAATAGAGACTGTGAAATATGATTGAGACACAACAAGGTGGCTGAATCCTCACTTGTCAGTTTAGCTCTTAAGAAATAGACTAACGTGCAGCGCAGTCATGTGTTTGATATGTACTGACACACTGCTCATCGTCTGTTTTACAGAGCGTAATATGTTCAGTCTGGCTGTTTTTGATAATCTCCCTCAGGTGATGAAGTTATCAGGTAAGACAGGGATGGAAAGAGACAGGGAGAATGTTGCCTTTCATTTGATTTCCTCCAGCGGGTGAAGACAGGTCGCCCCTGTTCCCTCTGATGTGTTTTCTTGGGAGTTGCCTTGGCAATAAGCTTCCACGAGCGAGCGACGGTTTGCGAGCGAGACGGTGAGGCATGTCGAGACGGCGTCGTCTCCGCGGCTAATTCTCTCCGACTGATAATAATAATCGCAGCGGCGCTTGGGTCACGTAATACGGCGTAATATTTCCCCCTGACTAATTTGTCAGAGGTGAGCTGGTCTGAATTCTGTTTCCAGCTCCTTGCATGCTTTAATTAAATATCGCAGTGTTAAATGACTGTGGGAAAATGACTGCTGGCGTCATCGCTGTGAGCCGGTCAAAAATGCGGTGGCGTTGTCGGTGTGGCTATTCGTGTTATTGGAGAATTAATAAGGGTTATTGGGTTTCATGGGCTTTCTTTTATTATTCTTCCTTTCTAGCGCACAAACGGAGGTATGACATGTTTTCTTCAGCCGTCAGATTCAACAAAGGCCTTGAAACAAGTGTTCGGGTTGGATACGAAAAGTCTCCTGAGAGCGTGACGTTTCCGTGTGGAGTTTATGCCACTAAATAAACTCAAACTGACGTGTGAAGCCCAGGTTCAAGCCCGGTTTCTGTTCAGTTCTTCAATGCGCTTAGTTTTTAGAGCACTTTGGACGATGTTGTTGGCAAAGTCTGTGCATTTGCATTGCTGCGGGGCATGAAACTTCTTTATTTTTAGTGTTGCTTGCTAAGGCAGGCAATGAAAACCCCACAGATTGACACTGAAGGAGGGACCTGAGCCTTATCAAGGGGACCAGGATATCAGAGACTCGGGGCGTTGGATTGGGGCACTAAGCATCCACCCACAACACCCTAGCAACCTCATAACACTGAACTAAACTGTGGACACCTGAGTGAGGACCTGGCAACCACCCAGAATGCCCTGGCGTTGTAGAATGGTTTTTGCATAGACAAACATCACTCACATTTTATTAAAAAAAAGTGTAAAACACAAATGCTTTCATTTGTTCTCACTTTAGTTAGGAACAGAAGAAATGTTAATAATCTAATCAAATCAGTCATGATTTGCAATGTAATATATAGCATTAATGAAGTTGCATTTGAAGGAAAACAATGTTTTTTTAAATAAGCTGTTTAAAATAGTTCATTGTCATGTTTATGATAATTTGTTTGAGTGAGAATTTGATCAGAAATGTTTGTACTCATATCCCTGATATTTGGTTACCAATATTATTTTAGTATTACTTTATATTTAATTAGTTATATTTTCTGTTCTAATTTTAAAATTAATTTAAGTTCTAGTTTAAGTTGGCCATCTTGTTATATGCTTTTGTCATTTTTATTATTTTTTGTTTGATTTAATATTTATTTAGCTTTTTTTATTTTAGTCTGTTTTAGTCATTTTAGTACTTCAACTTAATTTTCAAGTAGTAGCCCAGTTAACATTATTTATTTATTTATGTTTCTCATTTAAAATTTATATTTTATTTTATTTTATTTCAGCTTTATTTCAATCAATGAAAAAATATATATACTTCTGATTAACAATATAATCACTGTTACAGACTTTGGCATCAAAAGCAGAAGACTATTCAAAAGTCTTTATTTGCTGTCAAGGAGAAACAGTTGAGATGTTAGAGATCTCATTTGTGATATTTTTCTTAACCACTACACCAGCATGATACAATAGTACACAATAGTATCTGTCTCAAACCCTCCTTCCCCTTTGGCGGTGACCTGGAATGGACGATTCCTTCAGAACATGAAAGTGTATCTTGCTGCAGCCGGTGTTGGTTTATTCCCACTGGGGTCTATTACCAGATCTGCGTGTCACACAAAGGCCTGCGGTGCATAACTGCGACCCTGCTGTGACCCTAGTCCTTGTACCTAGTCCTTTACAATGCACCTTCCCAACAGAAAACAAACACAGCAACAAAGGCAGCTCCTCCAGCAGGACGAGGTGTTCCTCTGGTGCACGTTCTCACACATCGAGTGACAGACCGCAGGCCCTCCAGGGAGTCTTCCTCGCCTCATTTGGGCATATTCTCTCGTTGCAGGGCTCATGCTAAGCTCTTTATGAAGGCTTTCCCAAATTCTCCTTCTATTGTCTCCCAGAGAAACTCTTCAGCTGTAGTTAAGCATAAAAGAACCTTCCTGTGAGAAAACGAAACTTTAGTGCTTCAGTGACACCGTAATTTAACCACAGAGGAGTCCGGTTTCATCATTGTGTTCGCAGTGGAAAACCCATAAACAGTGCTTAACTGTTTCACTGCCAAAATGGAATGTGAGATGTTTGGCTGCGTGATTTGGGGAAAATTTGTTTGCCTGATTGATTAATTGATTGATTGATTTGTTCATTTATTTATGACTGGGATTCGAACCACTATCTATCTATCTATCTATCTATCTATCTATCTATCTATCAGTCATGAATGACATTTTAACCACTATTTGCTGTCTTTCTTTCTTTTTTTTATTTCTTTCAAATTACGATTAAGGTTTGGACCGAAAAAAAAAAAAAACGCATCATTTTCTTAGTCATTATTTTTGTCTTGTTTTACAGTAGAAGTATCTAAACATCCATAAAATGTTAGGTTTAAGTGTTTTTAAAGCATGATTATTGTGATATAATTTTATAATATAATACAATTTCATTTGATTTATGCTTAAAACTAGAAACTTGCTGATTAAGGTTAAGAAGGATGAACTAAGGGTAAACTATGAAGGATAAAACATATTTGCGAATACAAGATACTTACACAATTTCATTTCATTTCAAGTAAATATATCTTGTTTAAGGATATTTGGATATTTTGCTAGAAATCAAGACAAATGCTGATTAAGAAAAATATTTTCTGCATTGAAAACTGAAAGGTAAAATATTTTATTCATGGTTTGCTGCCAATAGAAAGAGTTGCACTTTTTAGTACTTTTCACACTTGATGCAAAGTGAATCAAATGAAAAAGAACCCAAATTCTCTTTAATTCGTGTGGCATACAATGGTAAAACAAATCAAACCAGGATGGAGTTTATGTGGAGCTTTATTAATTTGATTTCACATTAAAACAGTGTTTAATAACCGCACTATGCCATATCAGAGTTTCGATGTTATCTCTAATAATTGTGCAGCCCTTGTGTGTTGGTAAAGCTCAATTAGTGTTCGTACAGAGAACAGTTAGAGCATTTAGTCCCGTGTGTTTCCTGTCTGCACCTGCTGTTCTTAATGATGTCGATTTGCATAAAGTTGTTTTATCCTCCATTATCTGCTAGCAGTGAGAGCGTGGCGACCGCTGGACGCTGTTTGCTTTCTTTCTGATTGTGCTCATCCGCTCCTCATTTCCCATTTCAAACATGAATGGAAACACTCACAGCACATTATGTACAGTTCTGCGCTGTTCCCTTCACTTACCTCTCAACCACATATCAGAGAAACAGAGCTCTCTGCCTCATAGACCAACTTTACATCTTTTAATGACATCTATCTCGAGTAATTGAAATCACAAGTGGACTGCTGAAAACAAGTGTAAACGGAGTCTTAAAGACACATTGTGATCTAATCGCTCAAGCCTCTTATAGAAAAAGCACATTCATTTTTTAAAGAAATTAATGTTTATTCAGCGAGGATGCATTAGATTGATCAAAAGTGAAAGTGAAGTCATTTGTTACAAAAAAAATGTTATGATGTTACAGAAAAAGATTCTGTTTTTTCTTTCTGTTACCAAAGAATCTTGAAAAATAAAATGTATCACATTTTTCTAAACAATATGAAGCAGCACAGCTATTTTCAACATTGATAAAATGTTTCTTGAGCAGCAAATCTGCATATTAGGATGATTTCTGCAGGATCATGTGATGTAGAAGACTGGAGTAATTATGCTGAAAATTCAGCTTTGCATTACAGAAATAAATTACACTTTACAATATATTCAAATAGAAAACAATATTTCACAATATTACTGTATTTATTGTATTTTTGATCAAATAAATGCAGCCTTAATGAGGTCTTACTGACCCCAGACCTTTGAGTGTTAGACAAAAGACACCCAAAAATGAATATTACTCACATGTTGTCTAAACCTTTTTCATTTGTGGAACTCTAAAGAAAATAGTTTTAAAAACTTTGGGGTCCAAACAACAGTGGACCCCATTGGCCGTCATAGAAGAAGTTTATATGGGTGAATATAATTTTTGGGTGAACAATCCCATATCCATTTTTCTGATGACTGACAGCATTTTAAGTGATGTATGTAGTCATGCAAACAGCGAACCTGAAAATGCATGAAATGCATTTGCATTGCATGACGGGGCCAGTGAGAGCGAGAGCTTTCCATGCCCTCTATAATGCAAAAGAGGAATGTGAACACAACATGTAATTCTACCTTTGCATTTCAGCAGTATTTGGTATCTAATTTAGTAATGCCAACATTAGACTTCCTGTAGTGAAACTGTGGGTCAGACGGAGCCAGCCGTCCTGTAAGGTGTCACTACAGCCAGAGGGAAATCACCCCTCTCACCCT
>JAFVLL020044618.1:100376-122008 GCA_021397915.2 Tor tambroides | reverse complement strand
CTACAGTCAATGGTTAAATATTCAGGGGAAAAAAACATTTTATAGAGACATCAGTAGTATTGATATCAGTGATGCTGGCCTTCAATCATAAAAAAAGATGCCACTAAAGAAATATTAAAAATATACTGTCTTTATGTTGTTTGTACATTGTACATTTGAAGATTGAATGCGAAATTATTGCAATATAAAAGTATATTTAAAAACTTTAATGTTAGGTGGAATTAATCGCGATTAATTTTAGAAAAATGTGCGATTAATTTGTTCATTTTTTTAAATTGATTGACAGCACTAATATATATATATATATATATACACATACAGCTGAGGTCAAAAGTTTACATTCTCCTTGCAAATGAAAAAAAAAAAAAGATAGTTAGGCAAAAAAGAAAAAAAAAAGAAAAAAAGAAAAATGTACACATCTTCATTCTGTTCAAAAGTTCTCACCCCCTGGCTCTTAATACATTGTTTGTCCTTCTGGAGAATCAGTGAGCGTTTTAACCTTCTGTAGGGGATGTAAATTTTATAAATTCAGCTATTATTTTCTCTTGTGGACTATATGTTAACATCTTTTATGTGAAATATCTTATTCAGGTCAGTACTAAATAAACAACATGCATTTTGATCCTCTTATTTTGGTAAAATAATTAGCATTTTGCAGATTCTGCAAGGGGGATGTATATAATATATTTCAGTAATATATTATATTATATTATAATAATGTATATTTTAGTTTCAGTATAATTTCAGTTTTAGTTTTAGGTAAACTAAATTAAAATGAGAAATGCTGCCTTGGAAACTAGCTCAAATAAAATAAATGTAATGAATAAACTGAAATAAGTAAAGTAAAAAAACTAAAACATTTTAAGTAACAAAAACCTTTTTTGAATGGTTTTACATTTAATTTCAGTGACAGTATTGTAGGATCTGATATTGCTTTTGACCCATATTGAAAGATGGCAGCTTTTAAGACTGTTCTCCTAAACGTGTGTGAACGTGTTTTCCTTCTTAGAACAGAGGGCAGAACGGGTGAACAGATATCAAAGCAGCATCAATCCCTGCTGTGAGTGTGTGTTATATGCGGTACCTTCTCTGTTTGTATAAGTGTGTGTGTGGACTCACTCTCAGGCCTGGGAATCCACTGCTGCCGGTTCCTCCAACGGGCCCCTGAAACACAAGCAAACCAACCAAACACATCACAAAAAACACACCAAGACATCAAAGATCTCTACAGCTGCAAGGGGTTTTTGTACAATAATATTCCTGCAAAAACATCCTGTGGAAGCAAGTCAAAATATGGACTTCCATTGGAATCTGTCATAATTTGGAATTAGTTCTAACTGGATTAAATAAGCAGCATCTAAATGGATAAAACAAAACCCCTACATGACTTTTTTTATTATTTGATACTTTGGACATTGTATTCCTATCAGAAACCCTACTAGTTGATATCTTAACAGTTAAAGGACAACATTTTAGAAGTTTAAGCCTTTTATAATCCAGACAGTTTAGAATTTATTAAGATTAGAATTTAAAACAGCTGTTTTCTATGTGAATATCTGTTAAACTGTAATTTATTTCTGTGATCAAATCTGTATTTTCAGCATCATTACTCCAGTCTTCAGTGTCACATGATCTTCAGAAATCATTCTAATATGCTGATTTGCTGCTCAAGAAACATTTCTGATTATCATCAATGTTGAAAACAGTTGTGCTGCCCAATATTTTCATTGAAACCGTTATACATTTTATTTTTCAAGATTCACAGATGAATAGAAAGCTCAGAAGAACAGCATTTATTTGAAAATCTTTTGTAACATAATAAATGTCTTTACTGTCTTTTTTGATCAGTTTAATAATAGTATTAATTTTTTTTAATCAAAATTAATTAATATGATCTAGTCTTACTTATTGAATCTCACCAAACTTTTGAATGGTAGTCTATATACTATAGTACTGAATAAACACATAATACATAATTATTGCATATTAATAACCATAGACTTGTAAAACTGTGGTCAACCAATATGACTTTTTAATAGCTGATGCTGATACTAATATCTATAGACTATCTGTAGTATTATACAGTATAATCATAATAATAATAATAAGAAGAAATTAAATATTAATTGTTAAATATTTAAGAACAACATAAGAACAATTCATTAATTATTAATACATAAGTATTACACATATTTTTAGTACATTAATTCATATCCATTATTTGTATATCAAAGAATACCTTTGTACTACTGTCCAAAAACAAAGCATGGTATACTTTGGCTTCCCATAAATTATGAATATAGAATATATATAATATATAATATCTGAAATGAACGCAGCTAAACTCCATTGGTGTCCCTGGAGCACAAAAGCAGTCTTAAGTCGCTGGGGTATATTTGTAGCAATAGCCAAAAATACATAGTATGGGTCAAAATCATCCATTTTTCTTTTATGCCAAAAATCATTAGGATATTAAATAAAGGTCATGTTCCATGAAGATATTCTGCAAATTTCCTACCGTAAATATAACTTAAATAAAACTTCATTTTTGATTAGTAATGTGCATCGCTAAGAACTTCATTTGAACAACTTTAAAGGCGATTTTCTCAGTATTTTGATTTTTTTGCACCCTCAGATTCCAGATTTTCAAATAGTTGTATCTCAGCCAAATATTGTCCGATCCTAACAAACCATACATCAATGGAACGATTATTTATTGACCCTTATGACTGGTTTTGTGGTCCAGGATCACATATAACATATACATATATGTTTATCTGATGGCAAAGAGAGTCGTACCTCGTTTCCGTCGGGTCCAGGTGGCCCTCGCTCACCCGCATCGCCAACAACACCCTGAAAATACATCAGAGATGATTATATCACACATCTGAATGATTCATTTGGCTGTGAATCAGTGTTCATTTAGTTGATGAATAATTTTCGTCATAATTCTAGGCAACGACATTTTTTTCACAGACAAAAACGAGGCAATAATGAACAAATGAATGACAAAAACAACGACGAAAATCTATTGACATTTTCATCAATGAATGAAACGAGACGAAAATGTTGGGGAGGGACGGTACATGAAGAGACTGATTCAGAACGAATCTGCTGTGTGGTTAGGAGGTTAGATGCGTACATTGGAACAGGCGGGACATAAGCTAACATGCACTTGCTTTTAGTCTCATAAAACATTCAAAAATGTCAATATCTGGGAGTAAGAGAAGAGCAGACATATGGATAAATTTGTCGATGCAAGAGAGAACTCAATTTGGTCTGGTTTTCTGAGCGCAGACACTGAAGCAGCACCTCTCACACAGCATGAACGGAGAAACACAGACAAAATGATGTTGAATTGTGTGTTCTGATGAGTATTCACGTAAACACAGTTGATTACGTCTTAAGTGAATGTAAACAGTAGGGAGAACGTGTATCAGTACATTGCATTGGTGCATTTGGTTTTAAAGGGACAGCAGCCTAATTTAGTTGCTATTGTCTGAGTCATTCATGTTAATCAAGCAACAAATGAAAGACAAAAAAAAATCACTCACTGCTCTTGACTGAATCACTTTAGTGGCCTTAATAAAGATTCATCTAAATGTATTTTTTCATAAATAAATATGTCTGCTTGAAAGAATGAAGAATATGGTAAACAAGATGTTATAAAGAATGCATAATTAGCCTATATAACCACTGGTATTTCATTGAAAAGAAGACCATGTTCTTGTTCTATTATGAGAAATGTGTCACAATCACTGGGAGCAAGGAGACGAGGAGAACATTCAATAATCCTTTTATTGAAGCCAGCACCAGGAACATGGAACATTGGGGTTAGACAAACAATACCGGACATCAGACACGGGGAAAACCAAGGCTTAAGAATACTGGGGAATCAAATGAGGAGAACTGAAACAGGTGAGGAGAAATCAAACACGGCTGGAGACTAATGAACTAATGATGGCATGAAACAAGGACAGGAACAGGAAGACCAAAAATGGGCATGAGAAACACAGGGGGCCTGTGTTTCTCATCGCGCCTTGCAACATCCAACGGTGAGGGGGGGTGGGAGCTCTGGAGGCCTCCAGGGCGGCGCCCGTTCTGGGACCCAGAGGGGAGCTCGGGCTGCCGTGGCGGATCCAGGGACTCCGGCAGCCATGGCGGAGCAGAGGATTCGGGAGACCATGGCGGATCGGGGAGCTTGGGCGGCCATGGCGGATCCGGGGACTCGGGAGGCCATGGCGGAGCGGGGAGCTTGGGTGACCATGGCGGATCCGCCTCCGAGACGCAGCCCCAGCCCCCGCCTCGGCCTCTACGGCAGGAGCCCTACTACCCCCCCCCCCCAAAAAAAAATTTTCTTGGAGGAATTAGGGGCTTGATCCGGTTGGCATTTTGGAGGAGCGGGCTCTTGGGGGCGCTTGGGCAGCTCGGACTCTTGGGGGCGCTCGGGCAGCGCGGAGGGCTTGCCATACTCTCTGCCGGAGGGCTTGGGTTGGCTGCGAACGGCGGCGGGCTTGGGAGAGCCGCGGACGGCGGACTTGCGTTGGCCGCTGATGGCAGCTGTCTTGCGTTGGACGCGGATGGCGGAGGACTCGGGAGAGCCGTGGACGATGGCTGGCTTGCGTGGGCCGCTAATGGCGGTGGGCTCGGGAGAGCCGCAAACCGTGGACGGTGGCGGGCTTGGGAGAGCCGCGGGCGGCTGGCTTGCGTGGGCCGCGAATGGCGGCGGGCTTGGGAGAGCCGCGGATGGTGGCGGGCTTGGGAGAACCGCGGGCGGCGGACTTGCATTGGCTGCTGACGGCGGCGTTAATTTCCCCGCGGACGGCGGCGTGAATTTCCCTGGGAACAGCGGGCTTGACTTCGGAGCCGCAGACAGCGGCGGGCTTCGGAGAGCTACGGACGGCAGACTCGGGAGAGCCGCGGACGACGGTGGGCCGGTTCTGGCTCAGGGCAGGACACTCTCCAGACACCGGAGGATCCCCTCCCTCCAGCATAGTCCCTTGGTGTCTGGGAGGTCCACGGGACGATGGGAATTGGCCCCGTGCCAAAACAGCGAGAGGATAGTGGCGTCATCTAATGCCGTCGCCGCAACTCCCAGGCATACTCCACGAAGGGGAGATCTCTGCGGGCAAGGGCAATGAAGCGTGCGGCGATGGGAAAAAACAGGAGAAGCAAAAACTCTTTTAAAAACGAGAACAAAACGGGAAGGTGGGACGCCGCTTACTTTTGTTTTGGGTCTGGTATTCTGTCACAATCACTGGAGCAAGGAGCGAGGAGACGAGGAGAACATTCAATAATCCTTTTATTGAAGCAAACACCAGGAACATGGAACTTGGGGGTTAGACAAACAATACTGGACATCAGACACGGGGAAAACCAAGGCTTAATTGAATTAAAATCATTTTGTCAGACTTTGTTTCCCTGTGTCGTGTGTTTCCACATGCCCCCTGTGTTTCTCATGCCCATTTTTGGTCTTCCTGTTCCTGTCCTGGTTTCATGCCATCATTAGTTCATTAGTCTCCAGCCGTGTTTGATTTCTCCTCACCTGTTTCAGTTCTCCTCATTTGATTCCCGGTATTCTTAATAATTTTAAGAGAAATGTAATTTGAATATAAAGGCATTTGTCACTGCAGTTAAATCGGTCTCTATCATGATAAAACCTTAATATCAAACCTTTATAATGAGTTTGAAAAATTTAGAGAAATGCTTAATAAATGCATTACACAGTAACTAAACCTATTAGATTTTAGCCGACTAAATTTACTGTAGATTTACTCGACTAAAATCTTATGATGTTTAGTCGACCAAAACTAGACTAAAACAACTCAGATGACTAAAATATGACTAAAGCTAAATGGTATTTTAGTCAAAAGACTATGACTAAAACTAAATTTAAAATTTGCTGTCAAAATGAACACTTCTGTGAATCTGATCTTAGTGAATCAGTAGTTTACTTCATGTCTTTATACATGCATCCTGATCAGTGCATGTTACTGTAAAGGATCGCTGTGTAAATGGCATCGGTTTGCAGTTCAGGAGAGCGTCTGCATGTTTGCTTGTGTCTTTGAGAGCCCAGGGGCCTCTGAACGTCTTCCAGCAAGCTTTCATCCGTGCTGGAGATGCCTGTGATTAATCATTCTGCTGCAGACGGCGGGCAGGAGCCCAGCTGGCACACCGTCATTGTTGTGATTTTAACAGGCTCGTACGTTTGAGGGCTTTCTCAGGACGAACACTTCCAAAAACTACACCACCATGAGCTGATCTCCAGAGTTTAGAGAAGCGGATAGTGACTTTATGAGGAATTTCAGAGAGAATCTCTGATCAAATCAAGGAATGGTTGATCAAATGTCTGAAGACCCCTGGTTAAAATCCATAGACTTGTACAACTGTACTGGACCAATTTAACTTTTTTAATGGGCTGATGCTGATACCAGTATCTATAGACTATCTATAGGAATACCATAATAATAATAAAAATAAAAATACTGATGTTGTTGTTCAATAATATTTATTTATTTATGATAGAAAATAAGGTGGATATAAAAGTGCTGAACCTAAATGTTAAATAAATAAATAAATAAATAAGAATAATTAATTAATATTTATTCATAATTAACAATATGTAATTAATAAGATTATTATTATTATTGTTGTTCTTTGTTGTTATAATTACTATTATATTTACATTTAGTTATTTAGCAGACGCTTTTATCCAAAAGTGACTTACAAATGAGGACAATGGAAGTAATAACTGATTATTTAATGAGATTTTATTATTATTATTATTATTATTATTATTATTATTATTATTATTTTATTATATAATTTAATGGTGGAAAATAAAATGTACATAACACTGCTGAACCTAAATGGTAAATATGTAAAAATTAAATCATTACAAATAATTTATTATTATTATTATTATTATTAAAATAAGTTAAACATTGAACATTAAATATAATAATAATAATAATAATTATTATTATTATTATTATTATTATTATTAACTAACTATTATTATTATTATTACCAGTCCTTATTATTCAGTGATTTTATGGTAGAAAATAAGATTTATAGTCAATCTAAATGAACACCTATTTCACATAATACTTACTCAACATTCACAAGATGAAACAGAAAATGTCTATTGCTGATAATCGTAAAATACTGACACAAGCAAATCATAAAATGATCTAGTTCGTCACTATTGTACAATAACTTACAAATTCTGACATGTTTATATATATACAGATGGACAGACGGACCCTTGTGACCCCTTTAAGAAGTAAAGCAATGTTTCTGTACTAATGTAGACTTTTATACATTGCATAACATCTTCCACCAGGATGATGCTGTTGGTTTACAGCTGGACAGCAGATGACAAGAACAGATTCTTTGTTCATTTTCTCATGCTTTCTTCACCCACAAGTAACTTCATCTGTTTTTAATATGCATCACTCATTTGCATAATATCCCCTGATGACAGCTTATGAATGAGGGAGCATTTACCTGTCTTCCTTTGGGACCCTTGATTCCCACAGGACCTGGAATTCCCTGAAACACATCGAGACGATAGCGCTTACCAAACGATCCGATCTGACACACATTGATCACACTGAACCGGGGGGGCGTCATCAATCTCGACGCTGTTGTCTTGTGTGTTTTCCAGCTCATGTCATTCATTTGGGAATCTGAGTCTGTCAAATCGCAGCAACTCTCAACACAATGTTCAGGCCTAAACAGCCCATGTGTCCTCGTCAGTCTAACATGTCCGGACGAAACCAGCATTATGCTGATATTAAAAGAATACTGATGGATATAAACAGCATCTGGGGCCCGTGATCATTCTGACTCATCCATCATTATGTAAAATGAGTGAAACATGCTTTTACAGTAAGACATTTACAACGGAAGTCTATGGGGCAAGTGTACAGGAGCAGAAACATGCAGAACTATTCCATAAAAATGCTTTATATTTGAGCCATTAAACGTTTACAACATCCTTTTGTGGTCGATAGTTTTCTAGATTGAATAAAATGTAAACTTGAAAAAAATATAAACTTATTATAGTTAGCTAAAACTACAACTATTAAAAGCATTTCTGTTAATTGAAATAACTGAAATAAAGAAATATGCTGTAAATATTAGATTAAAAACTGTTTATTGAAAATGAAATTTCTTTGTTATTTTCTATTATTATTATTATTATTATTTAAATCTATTTCAGTTAGTTGGCAAGGCAATATTTTTAGTTTCCATTTAGTTTAAGTACTAAAGCTATAAATAAATGAACGAATGAGTACAGAAAAAAGTGACTAAATATAAAATAATAATCAAACTGATAATTCAATATATTAGAAACTATAATAGTACTGTAGCTCAAACAGTAGAGCTTGTAATGCCACAAACATGGGTTTGATTTACATGGGATGCATAAACACAGAAACGTCAATGCAAACCAAGTCATTTTGGATAAAAGTGTCAAATGCATAAATGTAAATGTAATTTCTGAGAGTGAGATTTGCTGCATGTACTAAACGCTGTAACTACCACTGATACCAAGCGAAACTGACCAGGTTAAACAGGTTTTATCTGATCCTGACAAGAGACAGCAGTGGTAAATGATCACACCAGTCTCATGTTAACATTAAATGTTTAATCTAGTCGCCTTTTTTTAGCCATTCAATCACATTGTTGCATGCTGGCCTAATAGATTTCCATTGCAAGTGCATTACTGTAAACACACTACTGTGATTGTACAAATTGATAGACGATTCACAATGACTTTCTAAAGCAACCGACAGCATGTTACTTTGCTTCAGTTCATGCTAATTGCATCTGCTTGCATGTTATATGTATTAATGTGAAATTATGATGCATAATTGTGCATTTGAACTCACTCTCTCTCCCTCCAGTCCTGGCACTCCTGCAACTCCTGGAGGTCCAATGAAGCCCTGATACAGAAAAACAGACACGTGTCACCAAAAGATCAAAGCTGCGTGCTTACAGTACATTTTTAATGTCCTCCTCCTACATCTTTCATCAGAATGCCCCCATAATTTAGTCAAATAATCCTGATACCATGCCGGTCAAAAGTTGAGCTCTGATGTACCATTTACATATAATGCATTAAGAAATTCAATGACAACAAACAAAAAGCAAGGCCATATATTTGAAACACTTCGGCTAATTGGAACGAAAATTGGTGCAAGTCATCGCCTCCATGCCCTGATGATACTAGAGCAGTTTGGAGACAGCGCCACCTACTGGTCAAGAAAAACTGAATTTTTAATAAGCCGTGAGCCTAAAATCTCCACCTCCAATATGATTGCATAAATCTACTTACAATATTTATACTATTGGGTTCTTTGGCCACATAACTGCTGCTTGTTGTATTTTGATTTCAAAATGACTTGCTAAGAACTTGACTGCTCTTATTTTCTCACAAGATTTATAACCTCGAACTACAAGAAACAAACCCATTTATTGTGCTCATTTTATCAGTCATCTTTCAAAACTGTATAGTGCTCTTGAATGAATGAATGAAGGAATGAGGCATTTATATAGCGCTTTTATTGTGTATTGCTATACACCCAAAGCGCTTTACAATCATGTGGGGGGTCTCTCCTCAACCACCACCAGTGTGCAGCAGCCACTTGGATGATGCGACGGCAGCCATAGGACAACGGCGCCAGTGCGCTCACCACACACCAGCTACAGGTGGAGAGGAGAGAGAGTGATAGAGCCAGTCAAGTGTAATCAATGCAGCTTACATCCTTCACTAATACACAGGATAATATGATCATGTCAGCATCAGGTTATGATAACCTAATTTTTTTCCATGTTTAACGCAATGGACACAAATCACTCAGAGCTGTGTGTGAGCGATTGGCCGGTGTTTTTGTTTGCTGTAGGTGAACGGAGCACTATATGTGCTGTTCTTCTTTCTTGTTAAGTGAGATCACATGTATTATCGGTCAAAGATGAAAGAAACGTCTCTGCTCCTCCCGTCTCTGCACATTCCTGTGCCACGGCACACTGCCAGATGTTGAAAGCAGTTTCTGAAACAAGCAACATCTCTGAGATGCAGTAGTCGCATCTTGAGTTCATGCAGCTCACTGATTCTTAAGTGCTGGTACAAATCAGGTTAGAGGACTGCAATGGTAAAAGGTTTTGTATCATGGAATTATTTTAAGATGATAATTGAGAATCTGTTCTACATGTTCAGACGTATTCACCTACATTTGGGCGCAACCACCCGTCTCTTCTATTTTGCCCCAAAATCTTTCTTTTCTACAACAGATACAAAAATAATTTGCAAGGATCTGATCTTCTCTTGATTCTCCTTTCAACTTCCCAGAGACCTTCTATTTCTATCTCTCTTTTTATCTGTTCTTGTGGCTCTCCTCTCAGTGAGATGATGTAAGAGTTCAGTCACTGTGTTTTGACAGGAAACATGAGACGACTGCTGTACGTACATTGACACCTTTAGGTCCAGGATTTCCCTCCGGTCCTGCCAAACCCTGCAAGACAAAAGACATCAGTGTTATACACATTCACATATAAGACACATACACACCTTTTGAAACCTGCCAAAAACATGTCCAGGTCATATTTTAACAAAAAATAAAAAACAAAGCAGAAATTATACATTGCATAAAGAAAAAAAAATTGGGGAAAATGGAAAAAAAATTGGGGTGTTTTTTCTGAGACTCATGTTTATATGATGTATTTTACTCTTATAACATAGATGTCTGGAAAAAAATAGAATGGAAAAGTGACAAATGCTTGGAGAACACTTTAGACTTTGTGTTTAAAATTCTAATCAAATAACTGAACATTCACTAAAACAAAACTAAATTGGATTATGCTGGAGGTGAAAGGAATACTGCCATACTAAAGATACTAAAAATGCTATATATGCACTATGCACAATATGCAAATACATAGCACACTGCACTGAAAATGTATATTTTCTGGATGTTGACAGTATTTTCTGATTTATAGAGTGATAAAAAATAGATATTCAAAATCCCCTCTATACAAACCCTTAACTCTAATATGTCAGCAAAATCAAAAAAGAATTTTGAACCTGGCTTTGTACAATGTTCAGATTTATCTTCTGGAAATGTACGCAAATTAGTGCATAACATATCAGAAAACTTGTAATACAAAACAATTGTCTTAATGTACTGTGATCGATCAATTGGGGAAGTGTGGTGGTATCTATTAGTTTACATTTTTACCCAATTCACCTTGCCTTTAAATGTTTATGCAGTGTTAATCTTTGTATATAGTGTATTGTTTCACATACTACTTTTAAAAATACTTGGAAACGCACAGTATACTGCACAGTTCATTCTGAACAGATGCCTGATATTAAATTTCAACTTAGAATCAAGTATAATATTTTAAGTTTGTTGTTGTTTTTAGTGGATATTGGTCACTGCACCTGCCTGCCAGGGTAACCTGCCGCCCCAGACACGCCCGGCAATCCTGGCAAACCCTGAGGAGAAAAGAAAGAAAAACGTGAATGAGAGATGAGAGCGGCTGCCAGCGGACGAATAGAGCTGCTATTGTTCCCTGTGGCATCTCTCTCTCTCAAAGCATCCACGGGCCGGACCGGCTCTCCGCGGCCTGACCCTGGCTGAAGTCCAGACGGTGGCTCCTCTCCGCTGCAAGACTCTAGCGCGGATCATCTTTGCATCAGATGACTGCATATAAAGACTGCGCTTTGTGACTGAATGAAACTTTCCATGTATTGAGTTCCAAACCTTCTGGACTCAGTTATTGAGGCGGTACAAAGGTACAACTCACAGATCTGTTTAATGCCATGTCAAACATGTAGGCAGGGATGGAGAGAGAATTAAACCAGATTGTACGGGCAAAATATGTGCGACAGGATGGCTGCTATGTGAAAGGGGGATTAAATACAATGCAAAAACCTAACTTCAGGATGTTTGAAATCAATTTTCAGCTCCATCTATTGAAGAAAATCTTGACAAAAAAATATTCATTTTGCATTTCATAAACGCACTAACTACATTAAAAAACGGACATCGCTGTGAAACAGTTTAAAAGATGCATCTATATTATAATTTTAAAAAAGAATGAAAAAACACTTTACTTAAAGCCTTTATGTATAATGCATTATAGATGGTTATTAAAGGGTATAATGTATTATAATTATTCATAATGTGTGGTGTAAATTATATCTTGTCATAATTATAACTTTAAAATACCTAGTGTAACAAAGAATTGGTAAGTGTTATAATGTATTAACTGTGATTACAATTATTTATGAGATTGTACAATGCATCATAAGTTGCATCACAAAGCATAATTAATGCATTAAATCTACTTTAATAATGCATCGTGCATAAAGACTTGTGTTACCAATAGAAACTTTTTACTTCCAAGATGATTACAGCACAGCAATGCAGTAAAACTAAAAACACTGAAAATAACTTAGAATCTGCATAGTTTATTTAACAAATCATAGCTAGTGTTATACTAGTAATAATTCATGCAACATTTGTTACTTAAAAATAGCTAGCGAAGTTAATACAGAGGATTTGTTTAGTCTTTGAGAATTTTTTGCCCATTTTATCATCCAATCACCAGTTTGATTAGCAATAGTGATACCTGACTTAGCAAACATGACTAGTTAAATACGGCTTGTGGTCTGACAAACTACAAACTCAAAGCAACTGATTAAAGCAGCAGTTGAAAATGTCAATGTGAGGACCTCACAAACAGACCGACGTCCACCTGAGATGTGTTTCATCCGCTCACCTGTTCTCCAGGCAGACCTGTTGGTCCTGGATAGCCTTTGGGACCCTGCAGGTGGGAAAAAAAATGAAAGCAGATTAGGACTCTTTTACAGAATGTCGGTAAGAATACAAAGCAAAGAATTTTCTCATTTCCCTACAATGTTAAGAACAAGGAGAAACAGGGAGACTTGTACTTGACGCTCAATCTTTTCCACATTTCTGGGGATTTTGTTGCCTAAAGTCCCAGTGGCCTCAGATAAGACTAATAGCCCTTAAGAATTTCCCCAGAACTGTCAAAACCCTTTAAAGCTTTCCCCGTCTGACAACTCCACCTCGAGCCCATGAAAGAAAGACAAGTCACGACAGTGAGAAGGGGAGGGGAGGTCAGAAAACCTCACCTGGAAACATTTCTTGTCTGCTGGAAACAATCTGTGCCAAATTTACTGAAGTGCAACAATGCAATCCTAAAGTCAGTTGTGCAAATATATCACCAAACTGAATATTTTGATATTCAGATGCCTGATTTGATAGAGGTACCGACAGCTGTTTGCCAGCAGGTGGCGCTGTGTCTTGAAGTGAGCGAAGAGGCTCAAGTGTGGTGCAATCCTCAGATTTGGAAAATTCCAGGCCTTCTGTGGAGCAGCTGAGAGGACAATGATACATCAGAGGTCACTGTGATTTATGCCTGACCTGGTCTGGACCCGCAGGACTATTTCTGCTTGAGCTCTTTAAACATTTTACTGCAAAAGCTGAGTGCTCCAGATACTAATGACCTATAAAAACAGCATAAGTGGATCGCTTAAGTTTAGCACGCTCAAGATCAAAGACTCCAGCATTCGGCAGGAGCGAAGTGAGGTGGTTCAACATGAAATGAAAGTTAAGACAATTTGATCAGTTCTACCAATGGCGTTCCATCCATATAAGCTGCGAATACTCCACATACCCAGGCTGTCCGAGAGAAGAGCTGTGTCTGAAATCACTCACTTGTTGACTCAATCACACTAGTCCCTATATAGTGTATGGCAGTTGAGTGGACTATTTCAGAAGGAGAGAATGAAATTAAGCGAACGGATTCGGACAGTGATGTATACACGGTGACGTATGTTATTATTTAAAATTTTATATACATAATTTACAAAACTCATAAGAACTTAATTGTGATGCAATCTAGGAAAACCCACCACATGGTGAAATTTGACCTATTATAGGTTTTGATACCATATAAAGCTGGGTTCAAGCCCTTTCCAAAGCTGTCCATAGCTTGAACGTAACAAAAGTTATGGCTATCTGAAGTTGTCTGATTTTCAGGGACAAAATTTTGAGACAAACTGGTTTAAAGAGAGGTAATAAAAATAAAAGCACAATAGTCAAGTATCACAGGTAAAAGTCACTTTACTGCGGTAAAAGACTTATTTTAGTCACCGTACATGTTGAAAAAAGACACAAAATGACTCTAAGGAACACACAACACTTGCAAACATTTGAACATTAAGTGTATATCTGTTCATAAAACATCACAGATTCTCTAATTCTTCTCCTGTTCTACTGCTCTGGATATATAATACATAACTAGACAGTTCAGAACTGTAACTTGTAGTTTTGTGTTCTAAACTTGTAGTTTTATTTGACGCTGTCACCGTTTGAACAAAATGAAAGTAATGCATTTCGTTAATATGAAAATGGTGCAGGTCCCTTTAAGAACGAGAGCTCTGTGAAGAACGTTACTGCTTCATTACATTAGCTAACGTTACCCCGAACTTTGCATGCTGTAGTTCCCACAGGACTGGCGGAAAATGTGCATTGATACACTTTTATTATATATGTTATGGTTTATTTTGATAGGTGAACTGCCGTAAGTGTTAAAGGAAAGCACTTCTGCAGCGCGTGTGCATAGAGAAAGAGTCTTTTCTGCTTGCTACAATAAATCACAACTTTTTTTGCACTAAACAAATGCATTTTGCCAAGATATTTCCAGAGATGATTTAAAAGATGTTACAGAATAATAATTTAATGAAAACCCAATTTTGACCAAAAAAAAAAAAAAAAAGACATTCAATCTATTTTTTGAATTTCCTGAAAACGTCCCAGCGTGACATCCGTTGGGTTTTCCTAGATCGCATCACAGTTTGATCAGCCTCTAAGTCTTTTGAATGCATGTTGACATGAAGCCATTTGTCTTTGGAGGCAAATCAATGACTTCTGTCATGACTTGATCTGTTCTATCAACGGTTCTGGTTTCACCTCCAGATCCCTGTGGTTTTCCCACTCTCAGATGAATCAGGCCAGGATCCACAAACCTAACCATACAGATCTGCTTTTTATCACTTCCCTGGGTTGTGACAACTGACCTTTCAAAACCAACTAAAAGCCCCCACTCAATATAAATGAGCTCTTTCCAAAAGGCCTCCATTTCCAAAGAAAACTCCACTTGGAGAATGTTTGTTTTCTGAGAGTTGAGCCATACAAAAACAGTCTCAACTGTGCTCTTGGGATTGCAAGTGAAAATCCAATTACACTTGGCCACTGTTTGCAAAAGACTGACCTAAAACAAGCTCTGGCCAACAATTTCTAGTCAAGACTGAAAGGACTTCGCAAGGCCTTTAGTTCACTTCACCTCACAAACCAAAATAAGAGCTACTGAATATCCCCAATTATACACTCTTAAAAATAAAGGTGCTTCACAGCGATGTCATAGAAGAACCATTTTTGGTTCCACAAAGAACCATTCAGTCAAAGGTTCTTTAAAGAACCATCTCTTTCTTACCTTTTTATAACCTTCTTTCACTACAAAAAATCTTTTGAAAGGTCCTTCAGATGTTAAAGGTTCTTTATGGAACCATTTAGACAAAAAAGGTTCTTCTATGGCATCTTGAAGCACCTTTATTTTTAAGAGTGTATCTCCCAACAAACTACCCTCACAAACGTTCCTTGGCACCTAAGATGGCTGCTTTATGCTTATGGCCAAACAAGAGGTGATTCCTGTAATCCAATAACAATCCTTTTTTGGAATAACCATCCACTTGAGCTCTTGAAGTTTAGTCTTTTTATGTACTAAGCTGGACCAGTTTGAAGCATCTTTTTTGAAAATGGTTTAAAAGGAACCTATTTTGAAGTACTCCATGGAATTTCTGAAGAGTCTCAAGCAATCAGCTCCTCCACCAAGCCTTCAGCTAAAAAAGATAACTCAGATAAACTGACAATCCCCAGACATCGAACAGAAAAATGCAGGAGATCACCTATTCCCTATATGGGTAGACTGTTAAATGACCATGCATCTTAAAAAGTACTTTGTGCATTCTTATGATGTATTTTTTATCAATTTTATCTTTTTTTTCTTTAAATGTTTGTATTTTAATATGGAGTAAATTGGTATTGACATTGTAACAGCAAAATAATTTAGTGTTCCTTAAAGGGATAGTTCGCTTTGAAATTAAAATTTGATATCTATCAGCTTACCCCAAGGGCATCAAAGATGTAGGTGTCTTTTTTTCTTCAGTAGATCCAATTTTGATATTTTTAGGTCAAACCGTTCTGGTCTGTCAGTCATATAATGGCAGGTATAGGTCACTGTCTCTATAAGAGGGAAAAAGAACATGCACAGAGAAATCCAAATTAAACAATTCCCCATCGTAACTACACATTGATGGCCTAAGACACGAAACGAGCGGTTTGTGTGAGAAAACGAACAGTATTTATATCGTTTTTTACCTCTTGTACACAAACATGTCCAAGTGATCTGAGTGCGCGCACGCATCCGGTGTGTGACGTGTGTGCGCGCTCTGGCTTTGCGCAAGCGCCGGAAAGCGCCGGAAGTGATCTCTCGCGCGTATACGTCACTCATTGTTTACACAGAACAGAGATTGTAGGTAAGACGGCTAATAAAAATGGTACTAACTTGCACTTATCCGGGATGTTTAAACCGACGTAAAAGTAAACAAGTACGTTTGCTCGCGCGAACTCATCCGGGAGTGGTGAGTTTTCATGCATTTTATTTCCGGCGCTTGCGCAGACTAAGCCAGAGCGCGCGCACACACGTCACACACCGGATGCGTGCGCGCACTCAGATCACTTGGACATGGTCGTGTATAAGAGGTAAAAAACGATATAAATGCTGTTCGTTTTCTCACACAAACCACTCGTTTCGTGTCTTAGGCCATTAATGTGTAGTTACGATGGGGAATTGTTTAATTTGGATTTCTCTGTGCATGTTCTTTTTCCCTCTTATAGAGACAGTGACCTATACCTGCCATTATATGACTGACAGACTAGAACGGTTTGACCTAAAAATATCAAAATTGGATCTACTGAAGAAAAAAAGACACCTACATCTTGGATGCCCTTGGGGTAAGCTGATAGATACCAAATTTTAATTTCAAAGTGAACTATCCCTTTAATGACAAACGTCCTTGGGTACCTGTAATGATGCTGAAAGTCAATAAATCTTTCAAAACATAAAAATGACAAAAATCCCATAGCTGAGTTACACGAGCTAGAACTTGGACCAGTTGTGCTTTTGAAGATGCAACATGGGACTGTTCGTGTCACCAGGAGTGTGCCACCCTACAGAGCGCCTTTCCTCTAAAAGACGACCCTTGACCTCTGGGGGGTCTCAGGTTCTAACGGGGTTCCCCAAACAAAGCTACGTCTTGAGAAGTGTGATCAGACCTTCTCCTGCCCCAAAAACACCACACAGGGTCTTTATTCTGGTCCGTAACCCAATCCAACCGCGGCTCAGAGGGGCCTTGGAGGTAACAGATACTGTATGAACGCTGTGGAGAATGAAACACTACATCTCACCCATACAAACGGCCCATAATTCAGCTGAAACGGGTTCTCGGACAGTAAGGTCTTACCTTTGGACCTGTTTCACCTTTAGGACCCTGTGGACCCGGCCGTCCTCTTTCACCCTGAAATAATAAAAGAGAAGAAACTCAGTGGTCATATCAGAATGACAAAAGCAAGCAATTCAAGCACGAGCGATTCTGTCATTGCTTACTCTTCACCCTCATGTTTCAAAGCTTTTCTTTCTGGGAAATCAAACAAACACCAATATTTTGTATAATTTAGGGATGCGAGATTTTTGCTGATATGCCAATATTTTTCGAATCATTTTGGCTGATACTGATATCGATATATATTTCCTTTTTTTTCGTTTTGAAACAACACCAAGTCTCTCCATTGCAGAAATTATAAACAAATGATTTTTAATTTTGGTTAGTTTTGAGCAAAACTTGTTTGTTAGAACTAATAAACATTATTAAAGTCCTTTTTTAATGAGAGTAAGCTTTGAAAATAAATATAATAAAATCAATCTCTGCTGTTTTTTTTCTTTTCTTTTCTTTTTTCTTTCTGACAGATGCAGTTGAAATCTTAACATTTTATTTGTGGATATTAATAGACTGTCTAAAGCAAAAGAGCTGTAAAAAATTCTTTAAAAAAATAGAGCTACTTGTATTTGAGTTTTCATAGTCTATTTGAAAAAATATATTAAATAGTAATTAGTGCTGTCAAACGATTAATCGTGATTAATAGCATCCAAAATAAAAGTTTTTGTTTACATAATATATGTGTGTGTACTGTGTATATTTATCACGTATACACATGCATGTTTATATTTAAGAAAAATTATAAATATAACAAATTATATGAATATAAATATATACATGTAAATATTTGCAAAATATATACTGTGTGTGTGTGTATTTATATATACATATAAATATAAACAGTACACACAAATATATTATGTAAACAAAAACTTTTATTTTGGATGTGATTAATCAAGATTAATCATTTGACAACACTAATATTAATGTATAAATCTGTATATATTAAATCATTTAATTCACAAGTGTTATGTTTGTGATTTTTAAGTCATGTAAGCTATAGTTTCTGACCTTTGAAACAAAACAGTCTCATGATTTTAATGACATCAGTTGCTGCTTTATTTATTTAGAAACACAAGCATCTTAATGTTATTTGTGTATTTTACTTTTCATTTTATTACAACTAGGCCTAAGCATATGTCAGCTATTTGTCTTATCGGCAAGGCATATCGGCATTTTTTAAAATCGGCCAATACCAATGTTTACATTTTAAGCCATTATTGGCCGATTCTGATAATATTGTGTAATTCTCACATTGTGATGTTCATGCTTCTCTTTTCCACAGAATTAAAATGAGTGGGAACTGGATCCACAAATGGCCAAAAAAGCACCATAAATGTCATTATTCTCTAATTGTGCCCGCATTTTCCACCAATTGTTATATTAATGGTTCTTCTGTGTCTCGTGAATGATCTCCATTGACGTCAAACCTGACGAACCACATTTTGATCGACAATTTGATATCTGAATTAAACATGTTTGTTGCCATTTTTGTAGCCCGGTTTTCTCAACCATTTTTGCATAGAGCAACTTTGAATTCTGCACAAGTTTTGCTTTAGTTCTGTATTCCATGCAACAAGAAAGTTCTATGGATTTTGAATTGCATGAGAGTGAGTAAACTACGATGCAGTTTTCATTTTTGGGAGAACAATTCCGGTAAAGGCCAGAAAACCAATGAGTGATTGCTATAGTTTAAGGTTTTAAAGCTGTAAATACAAAGAAATCTCAAATCACCCTGAGAAAAAAGATGCTGTAGTTCGTCTTCAGTGTTGGGAAGGTTACTTTGGAAGTGTAATAGGTTACAGATTTGTACAGATTACTGATTATTTAAAATGTAATACGTAGTGTAACTTTTCAATTACTTTATTAAAGTAATGTAACTGATTACATTTGATTACTTTTCTAAATGTCTAATGAATGTTATCAACTGTTAATCATTTTGAAACATTTAAAGCAGGCAGGGTTAACCTTACAGTAGTACTCAACACTGACTTTCATCATTTGAATTAAGATTATAATGATTTCATTTTAAAGCACGGCCACCACAAAATCAGACTTTAGCACCTCTTTTTACTTTGAGATCGTTCTGAGGTTAAATACAGATTTAAAATCAGAAGATAGTTTAATAGTTTTGGCATGAAATCTTTGAACAGCTATGACAGGAAACACTGGCATCTGCTTTGACAAAAACAGTTAATCTTAAAAATAAAGCATATACACAAACTTAAACAGGAAATAAAATGGTTATCAAATATGCATGTGTCCTATTCTGTGTCCTAAACTCCTGAAACATTAGTGTCTCACATTTTAGAGCAGTCAATGCAATTTGGGAAAGAATTCAAGAAATTCTATATGTGTGTGAAAATATTCAAATGTAACTCCCTTTGTAATCTTTAATATTTTCATAAGTAACTGTAATTTAAATCACACTTTTTTCTCAGTGATTCTAACAGATTACAGTTACATTTATTGGTTACACTTTATTTTAAGGTATCCTTGTTACAGTGTAATTATATATTTAAGTACTGAGTAATACTAATTAACTACATGTACTTACTATATGGTTAGGGTTAGGATTAGGGTTTGTCTTATAGTTACTTGCATGTAATCATGCATAATTAATTGTTATTATAATAGTAAGTACTTGTAACGTGTAACAAGGACACCTTGTTACCCATTTATTTTGTGTTTAAATTACTTAATTCTGTTACATGTAACTAGTTTCTGCCCAACACTGTTCATCTTTGTGGATCATTTACCTTATCACCTGTCGGTGCTTGACCTGGGGACAGTCCAGGATCTCCTTTTGCTCCCTAGAACATAAATAAAGTGCACTATGTTAATTCAGCTTGATGTTATGCATGCCATTAAACGAGCTTTCAAAGGAAACTCAAAAGCATGTCTAAAATTCAAGAAGATACATGCAAACCATGTTCTCCTGTGCTGACAGATTAAGGCAAGTGATAACAGTGGATTTGGAGAGATTTAAGGGGAAAAAGCTGCTTTCCACGTGTATGCAAATACACTAAACCTCAGTATAATGCATAGTTCAACCTATTATATGTGACCCCGGACCACAAAACCAGTCATAAGCGTCAATTTTTTAAAAGATTTTTTTTTTTAATAAATAAGCTTTCCATCGATGTATGGTTTGTTAGGATAGGACAATATTTGGCTGAGATACACCTATTTGAAAATCTGGAATCTGAGGGTGCAAAAAAACTTACCAGTGCATATTACTAATCAAAAATGAAGTTTTGATATATTTAAGGTAGGAAATTTACAAAATATCTTCATGCAACATAATCTTTATTTAATATCCTAATGATAAAAGAAAAATTGATAATTTTGACCCATACAATGTATTTTTGGCTATTGCTACAATTTTTTTTTTACCTGTGCTACTTAAGACTGCTTTTGTGCTCAAGGGTCACATATAGTGAATAAGATGATCAGAAATGGACCATTGATTTCTGAACCCATTCATTTAATACTTTATCAATCCATCGATCAATGCACCAGTAATCACCATCAATCATTTCATCCATCCACATCAGCAGTCATGGTAACACTTTATTTTAAGGTGTCCTTGTTACACGTTACATGTACTTACTATTATAATAACAGCACTAGACACAAACAGTGCTACTGACACTCTTTGCTCCACTCTAACATCTTGCTTAGACAGCTTCTGCCCCCTTTCATCCAGACCTGCATGCATTACCCCCTCTGCCCCCTGGCTGTCCGATGTTCTCCGTGAACATCGCTCTAAACTCAGGGCTGCAGAGAGGAAATGGCGCAAATCAAAAAACTCTACCGACCTTAGTGTGTATCAGTCACTCCTTTCTTCCTTCTCTGCAAATGTCTCCACTGCTAAAACAACATACTACCACAACAAAATTAACAACTGTTCTGACTCTTGCTCACTCTTCAAAACTTTCTCTTCTCTTCTCTGTCCTCCTCCCCCTCCTCC
>JAFVLL020044618.1:42071-94571 GCA_021397915.2 Tor tambroides | reverse complement strand
TAAAAATTAATGCGTTAATATTTTTTTACCGCAAATTAATCGTTTGATAAGGTTTGACCCCAACTTCTTGCCGTCATCGCAGGCGGAAGGTTATCTATCATTGTGTGATAAGGGTACAGCCAGCCAGTGTTGCCAGGGTCACGGTTGCACAATTGGGCTATTTTGAAAATAATCGCGGGAAAAATTACAGAGCCGTGGGTTGCGTTTTTTTTGGGACTACTTTTATAATGTACCGCAGCTGCCCAAAGTCTATATAGACAAATAAAAAAGAAAATAGATCCTTTTACTAATGTGTATTACACTTGGAAAGTATACCTGGCAACTTAAGAACGGAGAGGCGGTTGAGTTTCATCCAGAGCATACATGTTAAGACTTTTACACAGCAGAAATAAACATGACAACAATTTGTACAGCGATAAAAAGGCTCTAAATAGCATATTTTAACAACAGTAAACAACGAAATTCCACATGTGATTGCAAAAGGAAGTTATTACAAACACTCGATGGTGGTTTAAAGTGAGTTCTGAGTAAAAGTGTACTATTAATCTCATAAATGGTCTTATGTAGCATGATGCTAATGTTAGCTCTAATGCAACTGCAGAACAGGTCCATTTCTTCTTCATAATGCATTTTGTCATAATACTTCACGTAAGGTCGAAAGAAAATGTTTTGTTGTATTCATTTAGAAATACTTTTGATAATAGTTGGGTAAATGTATGTATTCTGGGATTGAAGTGATGTGGCTTGGTAAACGTTTTATTGCCAGTATAAAGGCTGATAATGGCTGAATAAAAACAAAAGAATTATAAAAGAATAATAAGGATTATGTCTCATACCTCACGGAGGTGTGAAAGCTTCTGTTTCCTTAAACTAGTTTGTCATGCATTTCTTTATTTCGACACATTTACAGGTAAATCCTAGTATTTTAAATTCGCGATTAATCGTGATGAATCACAGTCCATGACTGTGATTAACGTGATTAAATTTTTTAATCGACTGACAGCGCTAATATATATATATATATATATATATATATGTGCAAATGGTTTTTATATTATATTTTGATATATTGTATATAAATTACATAATGAATTATATATACATAAAGTAAATTAGATTAATAAACAGCCAATATCCATTAAATATCTATTATCTATTTATTAAATTTATTGAAATTTAAATTTAGATTATATATATTTTTATAATGCCTTTGTTTGCTTTAAGTCTAAGTACCAAATAAAAACTACCAATATCGATCGATCTATCTATCTATCTATCTATCTATCTATCTATCTATCTATATAAAGATTAGCAAAGACTTGTCCCAAGTGAGTCTAATTATCTGGCATAAACACAGGCAGTCAGAACATATTTAATAAACCGCTCTGTGCAGCAGTATTTTGGACTAATGATGTTTTCTCTGCTACCCAGCATGATGCTTGAAAATAGAAACCAAGAGATGGACCAAATGTCCCGTCAGAGAGCGCTAACAGAATGAAAACATCCTTCCAAATGTGGCTCTTGTAAATGCAACTATTTAGGAGAACATCGCACATTTATAAAAACCCTGCATTAAAAGCTTCCATTAACCTGCGCTGATGCTCATTAGCCTTTGAGGAATGACACACAGCTCAAGCACTGCTAACTAAACAACCCTGCTTCGTTTATAACACACATTTTAAAAGCCTCGTAAAAGGACATTAAAAACTCACACTGACCTGCTATTCTTTATTCATCACCGCTGCTGAATCATTTGAACTGGATGTTGGTGAAGGTTAAAATGCAAGAATTACCTGATCAAACGGCTTCATAAGAACATGGTTTCACTGGTCCACTAGCAAGCAAAACATCACTAATCAGCATGAGCAAACATGTCCATTCAGCAGGCCTGTTTGATTGCCTTCTGATGAAACAAAAAGAGAGTCTATATTCAATGTCAACTAACACCTGTTTTTTCCAGATCAAACCAACAAATCAGTTTACTCGCTCTGTGTGTCTGCAGGTGGAACTGCTGCAATCGCTTGTTTGATGTTTGACAACACTTGGAGACAATAAAAATTTAAAGTTTAGTGCTTGCAACAACATACAGCTGACAACTATCTAGACCAGATCAGCTCTTTGTGCCAAGATGGCCAGTGATTGATTTGTAGACAAGGTAAGGAGATGGTTAAGTGTGACAGCTGCTACAAACGTGCAGTACATTAAGTGTCAACCAGAAAGGATTTATTGTAAAAGACCAAAATTTTTTAAAATATTGATATACATTTACTTATATTGTGCACTCCTACTACATTTTTTACATTTTATATATTACTTTAAAGCTGCTTAACAGAAAATAGTGCCTTAGTAAGGTTAGGCGATATAGCTTAAAAGTAATTATATATATATATATATATATATATATATACACACACACACACACACACACATACATACACATATATATATATATAAATGTATATATGTACAAAATAATTCTGCTGTGTATATATATATATATATACACACACATACATACACATATATATATATAAATGTATATATGTACATACAGCCACACTAGACTTATGTATAAATCTAAGATGAGAGTGGCAGCAAAGAAAAGTCCCAGACATGGCTCTGTGTTATGACAACCATTATTCAAGACCCACATAAACAAGCCTCACAAGTTTTGAAAGCACCAGTCGTCCTTCTAATGTGTCTCTTATGTTTTGGCTGCTAACTGACAGAAGTGTATGTAGGAACATCTGGAACGGAGGTTAGTCGTGCTCAGCCTATCAGAGAAGACGAAATGTTTCAGGGCCATGCAGCTGCGTTCAGGGCCGACAGAGATCTGTTGAAACTCTGAGACAGCAAATCGCCTGAACACCGCAGGTGAATCTACATGTTCAGTAATCAAACCCCTGTTGAAAGAGATGCATTGGTTTGCTCTCACAAACAGTTATGACTCTAAAACCATCAAGACAGACCAGGTAAACTCCCTAAACTGGTTTAAGCTGGACAGCAAGAGTGCTATGGATAAATGACAGAATGAATTATTAAAATGTCATCAGATATTTTAAGAAACCGATTGCTGGGCTCTGGAAACAAAAATCATAAAGCTATCCATCTCATTCATTGATCTGTACCTTCAAGGCATAATTAGAGTTACAACAGGAGAGGAAAGCGCAACGAAGCGCTGACTTTGGATAGTCCCAGCTGGTGAATTTACCTCCCCCAGTTCTTCCAAGACAGGAATGCACCATATCCCTCGGCCAAGTGAGAGCACTTAGGGTGATGTCCAACAAAAATATCCACAAAGTCATGTCTTATATCCACATATCCTCACACGAACCACTTACGCAAACACCTTAGTGTTCCACACATAAATGTGCAGGCAACTGTTTAAACACGAATAAAACATTACTTTAGAGGAGCTTTGGGGCATAATCGTAATATTTTCCAAAAATATCATCCGGTTTCTGGCATTGGTTTGTTGGCTCGATTGAATATATTCTGGGATTCTGGAACTGAGGGTCACAACGGCCTACTGACCTACACTTGATATACAATTGCACTCCACCCTGGAGTTCTGCTGTTGAGAGTTCATTTCATGTACTTTGCTATATTTAGCATTTGCTCTGAGTAAAGCAAGCCATATTCCCCATGCAGTAACAGTGAAAAAAGCAAGGAGAAAGAAGTCATGCTGTACTAGTAATGATAGTTACCATCATTCCCTCTGGCAGCACACAAAATTATAAAATATATACGTCAAACTTCATTTGAACACCAAATCGGATCATTTTGTACTGTATACCATAGGCATAAACTGAGATCTAAACTAGTGCTAATCATTTTAGACAGATTTGCTACTGTCCCATAGACTCTGGCATTATCAAGTTGCCCAAAGTCCCCTTGGGAAATGATTTTGGTCTGAATAAAAATGGACACTCTGGGAAATGTCTTACTTCTTTTCTATTTTTCACTACCCAATACAGGAATATTTATGCTAAGGCCAAAATAGCCTCATGTCTTTGATGGATGGTGAAAAAGAGAGTAATGAAAATCTAAGATGCACAATTGAAAACTTAATCTATGTATTTCATCATTTGTGTGCTGCTACAAAGAATGATGGGAAATGTAGGTTCAACAAATAGGCCTGGCATCTCATAAATGGGCTAAATAGGTAGCATTTTCTAGCACTGTTCATCAACAGACAAACTAAATTTCAAACCATTTCACCATTACAGGTTACCTTGATGACTAGCAATGAGATGCCTCCGGCTCGGAAAGAAACCCCAGAGTTTCCCCACAACTAATTACAACATTGCGGTGGCATTCGTGTGCATTCACCTCATAAACATGATCCTCCTGACATGACTTTGAAAGCAGAATTAGACTAAACTGAGTGTTTTGACATCTCCTGGTTGCTAGGTAAGGCAAACCCCATTACAAATGGAGGCGTAAATTAGCACATCAGTCAAATTACAGCACAAGCAACTGGCGGCAACTTGAAACATGCTATTATAACCACCTGTAAGTCCGGGAGGACAAAAACAAACTATCACCTTGCTTCTAAATCACTACCTGTCACTGACAAATTATTTACTTCTTCTCTTGCCCAGTAGATGCCTGATCAAATATGACTCACAGAAACACAGCCAAGTGCACTCTCTCTCTCAAAGAACTTTTCATTCCGTCCAAGAAAAGCCATAAATTTGCTTGAATGCTTATGCATTGTAATTTGGATAAACTCTCAAGCAGAGATTTGCTCCGGCTTGCAGCGACTTGATTCTGAAGATTATGGAAGTCATTCAAAAGCATGAGAAAGATAATCAGAGAGTACTTACTGGAGGACCTGGTTCTCCTTTAGGACCAACAATTCCATCATAGTCAAAGAAATATTCGTCTTCTTCAAAACCATAGTCGTATCCATAGCCCTCCGAGTATCCTGCATCGTGCACCCCCTCCTGGACCTGATCCTCAGATTGGTCCACCAGGTTGTAGCTGCTCTCTTCACGGTAGAGGATGGTGCCGTTCACTTTAGGATTGGCCTGCAGAAGCTCTGTGTTGGATTGGTGGGATCTACCACCATTCCTCAAGGCCTCTTTCAAACGGCTCTGCTTGACAATGGTGATCAAGTCCGGGGTGGCCCGAGTTGCACGGGGCTTCTTGAGAAGCGGCTGATTCTCAGTGTCATTTTCGCCCTCAAGGGTCTTGTCTGTTGCGGGGTTGCTTGTGGAAGTCTCTGGAGTGAGGTCCAGGGATTTTATCTTGCTGAAGGTTCTTGGAGATGGGTTCATGTGCCTAGGTGTGCTGGAGTGAAACATCGGAGAGCTTGTGGTTGAAAACTGGTCAAAAAGTGCTGTGGGAATAGAGTTAGTGGAGTGATCAGCAAGAGTTGGGATAAATGATTCCGGAGAGCTGCGGTGGAACTTTGGGGAAGGTGAAACTGATGGGAATGGGGACTCTGAGCTCCCTGAAGGAGATCGGAAGGTGTCAGACAGTCTGCACTGTTTTTTAACATAGTTGCAGTAGTGGGCCGCAGCTTGGGCAGAGGGGTAAATATCCAGCTGGCATAATGCTCCTTCAAACTGCACCGCCCTGGAGTCCATCCTTCCCACAGAGAGGCGGCCTTCAGAGCTCAACGTCTGTGGATGGGTCAGCGTTTCCTCGCTGTACTGCACAGCCCCGCAGCGTGCATGGAAAAAAACAGAGCGTGGCCGGACCCCCACGGAGAAGGAGTGCCACTGTCCATCTTGCACATCGTACTTGAAGTAGATTGACGCTTTCTCGCCTGTGTAAACCACTACCCTTCCGGTCAGGAGCTGCAAGCCAAACTGCAGTCTGTCCCTGCCATCACGCACACTAAAAATAAAGGCATTGTTCGCTCGCCAGGAGCTTAAACTAACTACGATGGAAAACTCCTCCTCCACGCCTGCGGGGAGCAGGTCCACCGATGGGGCTTCAATGAGGGCATCCTGTCCGAGGATAACCCCAACACCAGGGGGCAGGATAGACAGAGATGAAGCAGAGGAGGTGAGGTAAGGTGTCCCAGAAGAGTGTGTGTCTCTGTGACCGGAAAGGCCCAGCTGATGAATAAGGTCTACACCTTGAGAGAAAGAAAAAGACAGTTGTAAGCAACAAGGAAGCTAAGCGGGGTGTGGCTAGGTAGAAACCACTAGAAAGACATTCGCTGCTAGTTTGTTGTGTGGTTGATTCTGCTAGGGTGTTCAACGTGGTTCTTAACGTTATGCAGGAGTGTCCCGAGTTTGTTCAAACCTCTACACTAAAGGATGAGCAATAGAGATGAGTGACTAGTCCATGCACTAACCTTTAGGCCACGGCTTTCATTTAAATCTGTTAAGTAATTTAATTTGGCTGACAGTCACCATAAAACAATTTCTTACATAGAGGGCCTCTATAATACAAACCACACAAATGGTATGAATATGTGCTTTGACATCCATGACATCACAAATTACCCATGAGCCCTTGCATAGCATCTGTGGTCCAGATGAAGAGAGAGAATGAGAGGAAAATGGGGGTCTCAAACCACACATCTCTTTTCTCTCTTTCTCTTTCTGTTTGGACCATTCTCTCTTTTTTCTGTCAAATGTTATTAGTCTGTGTGCATCTGAGAGATGAGAAAGGACATTTTGAGGAACTAATTCTTTGTCATATCTGTTTAGTTTAGACCAGGGCTCTTCAATTCCAGTCCTGGGGGCCCGGTGTCCTGCAGATTTTAGTTCCAACCCTAATTAAACACACCTGTATGTAATTTGCAAGTAATTCTAAACACTGTGAAAGACTTGTTCCAGGGTGTTTGATGGGGTTGGCTCTAAAGTTGGCAGGACACCGTTCCTCTGGGACTTGAGTTGAAGAGTCGTAGTTTTAGACTCACGCATGATTTCGATGTTAGGTACTTTCTTGTATCCCAGTTTAAAGTGCAGAGACAATTAAGTAAAGCATTCATAGTTTGGCTTCTTGAATAGTGCAAATATCCAATAGCACCTTATACGAGCTATCTGTTACTATCTCAAATTGCATTGCATATTTTGACCTGGCTAAACAACAAAAGGCACAGACATTTAGGTGGAGACTCTAGTGGAGCTTCAGTGAACGCATATAACTTACTGATATTTTTAGGACAAATTAGCTTTATCTAAATGCTTGCTCCTAACCCAGACTTATCCACTTACACCCATTAACTGATAAGGCATGCTCTGGTTCTCTGGAATTTGGACTTAAAAGTGAAGTTGCAATTTCTGCACCACCAGAGCTACCAAACAGAATTGCAAGCCTTGAATGTTTTTTTAAGACTAACAGATAGTCCTGTGAATTGGATGAGTCCATGTTGCTGTGTTGAGATGCTCATGCAAACATATTGTTTAATAGTGACACAGAGTTTCAGCCTTACATTTTTCAGGTTTGCCTGCTGTTTCCGCATATTAAGGTACTGTAGAATAGAAGCATTTTAACCCACTTCATTACACACTTCATTAAATACATTGCACACATGACCAGGTAAGCAATAGCATTAGTTAAATGTTTGCTTTTAACCCAGACTTTCCCACTTGTACCCATTAACTGATAAGGTAAGATCTTGTTCTGGGAGGAGGTCAACTTATCCAAACTGAATTTGGATTAAAAGTGATGTTAGCAATTTCTGTACCACTAGAGTCACCAAACAGAATTGCAAATGTTCAACTTCAAATGTTTTCAAGACCAACAAGTAGTCCTGCACACGTCCATATTGCTGTGTCTGCCTGTTTGAGATGCTTATGCAAACTGAATAATGTTTAATAATGGCATACTATTCAGATGAATTAACCTACAAATGGTTTACCTGCTGTATCTGTAAATCAGGGATGGGGAACGTTGATCCTGGAGGGCCGGGTCCCTGCAGAGTTTAGCTCCAACCTTAATCAAACACACCTGAACAAGCTAATCAAGGTCTTCAGGATACAGGTAGGTTGTTTTTTCTCAGGGTTAGAGCTAAACTCTTCAGGACAGTGGCCCTCCAGGATCAACGTTCCCCACCCCTGCTGTAAATTATGCTAGAATAGAAGCATTTTTATCATAGAAGAAATTACACACTCCAACATTAAATACATCATAAAATTATACAGGGCTGAGGGCAGCAGAGCAGATCCGCAAGGAACTACAGCAAGTCTGTTTTTGAAATCAAGTGAGCAGGAAAGCTTGTCCTCCTGTCAGCAAACACAGACAAAGCTTTTACATGCTTTGAGAATGTCCATAGAGAGATCTCTGAGGAGCTGGAAACCGGCACTTTCATTACTAATCCAGACTTTCTGCTTTTCGTTTAAACAGATTTCTTCATCCTCCGCTTAAACAGATGACAAGCAAAAGGCAACAACGGTGGACACACAAAGTTACCGTTGTTCTCTCTCATTGTTTCTGTTCTTTGAGTTACAAGTTCAGCGCAGGCTGTTGCTGTGCCTCGAAACACTTTGTTGTTTGATTCAGCGTGGTTTTAAAAACAGACGGGATCTTAAACAACCGTGAAAAAAGAGAGTTAGACTTCAAAGCTCAGCCAGCCATGATTTTGACTGGTAGCACATGGGCGACCCTGTGAACTTTCACCTCTTTGGCAGTTCAAATTGAACACTGAACAGCCAGTAACTTATTTTTTGAGCGTCGCTTTCATGAACAACCATGAAGAGATGCAGAGAAACCAGCCTGGAATGCCAAAATGTTTATGTTAAGCTGCAGATAATTAATAATGCAACTGAACATTAGACTTTAGTGCATAACCTATCTCCCAATTTTACTTAGACAGTTGCTGGATGTTAAAAGACTTAGACTGACAGAACGTCATAGACACTTTAGGTAGAAACATAGTTTTATCATTAAAAAGTTGTCTTACATGCATTTTAAATGTTTTTATACAGCTCAGTTTTTGTTTGATTAAACACGCTTGATTAATGAACTAATTATTTCCAGTTTTGGATTTCGTCTAAATTAAAACTTTAATTTTGGTTTTTGTGTCACTGTTCATGCATTCCCTGGGAATCGAACCCATGACCTCGGCATTGCTAGCGTCATTGCTAGGAATTTACAGTAGATAGTAAACAATCTTTGCAAACACACAGCGTAATGACAGTCGAGCAGTTTTCTAACGATATACTTCAAGGCTTCAGGATGTTGTGCAATCATAATTCAAGTGTGCTTGTGTAACATCTTTCCTGCAGGCTGTCCTTTATTGTTTGAAGGTGTTTTAGTTATTTTTAGCAGCATGTGTAGTCTTTTCTAACTGATGGCAGCTTGAACGGCAGCCAGACAGTGTTTTGTATCTCAGCGAGCGTTTGATCTTTATATCATCTTTGTTATAGTGATGATTTCAGATAGAGATCAAATGCTGTGTTAACATGGACGACTATGCTATCAGCAGGATGGAATCTGTGCCTGTAGAAAGAGCGGCAGATTTCTGCAGAATCTGAACACTCATCAGTTTTACTGAGTGATTTGCAGCCTCGTGTCATGCATCCCATGTTTGGACTGGTCACCTCATCCCCTGAGGGTCACAACCTCTACCCCTCCATCTAGACCAGCGGCAGAACGGACAGCTGTCGTTAGCACAGGAGTGAATGCTAGCGGTCTAATCTTCTTTTTTATCATCTTCATATCACAGTTTCCACAAAAATATGAAGCGGCACAACTGTTTTCAACATTTAAAATAATCAGAAATGTTTCTTGAGCAGCAAATCAGCATATTAGAATGATTTCTGAAGATCATGTGACACTGAAGACTGGAGTAATGATGCTGAAAACTCAGCTTTGATTACAGTACTAAATTACATTTTAACAGATATTCACATAGAAAACCGTTATTTTACATTGTAAAAATATTTCACAATATTACTGTTTTTACAGTATTTTTAATCAAATAAATGCAGCCTTGGTGAGAAGAAGAGACCTTTTACAAAAATATTTTAAAATCTTACCTATATATATATATATATATGTTACCCAATATTTATTTACATTTACATTTAGTTATTTAGCAGGTACTTTTATCCAAAGCGACTTACAAATGAGGACAATGGAAACAATGGATCAAAATCAACAAAAGAGCAATAATATGCAAGTGCTATGACAAGTCTCAGTTAGCCTAACGCAGTATACGTAGCAAATGTTTTGTTTTCTGTTAATTATATAATAAATAAAAAGAAAACAAATAGATAGAACAGAAAAAGAATAGAGAAAGCTAGTGTTAGATGCCTTTTTTAAAGAGAACAAGCAGTTAGAAAACAAATAGAGTGCAAGTCTTAAAGGATCAAGTGTAAAACAAATATATAAATTAGAGGGTATATATAGTACATATAGTTTCTTTAAGTATTTAATATATATTTACAATATTACATTTATATCATTATATTTCTAACAATATTTAATATACACAAAAAAACCTTGAATCTGAATCTTGAAAAAAAAACCCAGATGGTTTGAACTGATTTATGAACTTGCCAACCTGTCAAAACATTTGCTGATGTTTAAATCAGTGATGCTATTAAAACACCTCTGTCTGAATAAGAACGGATTGTGAAATTATTGGCATGCTCTGCTTTTGGAAACGTAATGGCCTAATAAAAAAGCATGTTTAATAAATTGAGATATGCACAGTTACTGTATATTTTTAGATCAAAAATCATTCCAAATATACTGTATTTGCTATTTATCACCCAGTCTGAATCAGTGTTCCCTATGTTTCCCCCAATATCTCTCTTCCTGCGATCTTATTTTATCTTCTCCATCTCACACAAATAGATGCAAATGCCAAAATACTCCCACCAGCTTAGATCAGGTTTCCTTCAGGAGAAAAGCAGCTCACTGCAGGCTAACCTGGTTGACCCACGAGAACATCTAAACCAGCTTGAACCCGAAGTCTCTATCTTCACCTCTTCCTCACTTCCACACTGCATCTCCGTATCTGTACAGTCAGCAGCAAGAGAAATGGGCCCCGCAGAAATCTGGAAATGAGCGATTAAGACTAGAGCGAGAGAAAACCTGACAGAAAGCGAGAGATAGAGAGTCGCTCAGAGCGCAAGAACAGACACGCAGCCCGATTCACGAGCGCATGCAATCTGACACAAATTCTTTCTCTTTGAACATTTGCATTGCCTTCCTTTCCAGTTTCCGAACGTCCTTCTTTTGTTTTTGGTTTTCTTCTGAATTTCCTCCCTTAAAGTTCATGATGTTCAAGCTTGTTTCCACCACGGGAAAATAAATAAATAAATAAATAAATAAAAGAGGTAATTAAAACTTTTTATCTCACAATTCTGACTATTTTTATGTTTATATCTTAGAATTCAGAAGAAAATTTCAAGAGAAATGTCAGAATTGTGAATTGCGAGATATATATACTCAGAATTCAGTGAAAAAGACAGAATTGCAAGACAAACTCAAAATGCGATTTAAACTAAGAATCACAAGAAAAAGTCAGAATTGTGAGATGTAAATTCTGAATTACGAGAAAAAGTCAAAATTAAGATATAATGTCAGAATTACGAGGAAAGAGTCAGAATTGTGAGATATAAACTTGAGACTTTAACTCAAAATTACAACAAAAAGTCATAATTGCAAGAATTATGAGAAAAGACAGAATTGTGAGATATAAACATAGAATTATGCGACTTTAACTCAGAATTATGAGAAACAGTCAGAATTGTGAGATATAAACAGAATTATGACACTAAATCAGAATTACGAGAAAAAGTCAGAATTGCAAGATATAAACTTAAAATTACAAGGAAAATGTCAGAATTATGAGAAAATGTCAGAATTGCGAGATGTAAATATAGAATTTTGAACAAAAAAAATAGTATAGGCCTATAACTTGCAATTGTTAAATAAAAAAATGTCACAAACTCTGTGGCGGAAACATCAAATCTCTCACACACTCAAACTTCTTTTGCTGTTGTTCTTCTCTTGTAAGTTGCTTTGGATAAAGCATCTGCTGAACGCATAAATGTAAACTTTGTTCACAATATGAACACACACTGTATAATCTGTATAATCGGCTTATAAGCACTCAGTAATTCACACTGATTGCAATGCATCATATATGAGAGCCAATTATATATTATAGCTCATATAATAGCATTATTATACACACAAATGGCCACTGAGTGCCTGTAAAATGTTTTATGAGTTTGCTCACTGCTCACTCGTTCTCTGTGTGTTTGTATCCAATCTGCATAGACATTTCACACAGTCTCAGTTTCATATTAACAGTAAAATATGCTCACTGGCAGATGGGTGTTTCCGTAGAAACAGAAATACGATCGGAAGGAAAACAAACGAAACTGAAACTCCTGTTTTAAATATTATACAAACGATATACTCTGAATATTATGCAGGGATACGAGGACGTATTTTAACATCTAAATGACACACGTCAGCTTTAAATGATGGCTGACCTCTGAGTGCATGCAGAAGTTGAGAGGTCAAAGGTCAGAGGTGAGAAGGTGAAGGGTGAGAGGTGAGTGTACCTGGAGCTGCTGATGGCTGTTCTGCTGACAGCAGCGCTGCACATGTTGACAGGAGGAGGACGAGGAATCTCCTGTGGAAAACAACAACAAACATTTAAGCAATCATACAACAGCAGAATACTGCATAGTGTATAGTGTATATTGCATAGTGTATAGTGTAAGGCTCCACAATTTAGGGGAAAAAATCGAATTGTGGAAAACTGGCTGATTGATTATGACTGAATTACATTTTTTACGATAAAAACTGCAACTGCAATTTAAAATGCAATTTTAAAAATATTGTTGGTTTGCTGTTCTTGTTTGTATGGCTGCAATTTGGCCAAAACTTAGTGATTATATATCAATATGGCTATAATAATAATAATAATAACAATAATAATCATTACAAAATTAAAAAATATAATATTAAAATTATTGTATTATCATTAATATTAAATTATATGTGACCCTGGAGCACAAAAGCAGTCTTAAGTCGCTGGGGTATATTTGTAGCAATAGCCAAAAATACATTGTATGGGTCAAAATTATTGATTTTTCTTTTATGTCAAAAATCATTAGGATATTAAGTAAAGATCATGTTCCATGAATATATTTTGTAAATTTCCTACCGTAAATATATCAAAACTTCATTTTTGATTAGTAATATGCATTGCTAAGAACTTCATTTGAACAACTTTAAAGGAGATTTTCTCAATATTTAGATTTTTTTGCACCCTCAGATTCCAGATTTTCAAATAGTTGTATCTCATATCCTAACAAACCATACATCAATGGAAAGATTATTTATTCAGCTTTCAGATGATGCATAAATCTCAGTTTTGAAAAATTGACACTTATGACTGGTTTTGTGGTCCAGGGTCACATATGTTATATGCAATAATATAATATAAATATAATATTAAAAAAACATAATATATTATTGTGCTGTTGTATAAAAATTGAGTACATAAAAAATAATACAATTATAATAATAGTAATAATAATAACAATAACAATTTTACTTTACATCTGTAAAATTACAATACTAACATTTATGGCTGTTTTAATTTCTTCATCTTCAAATGTTAAAACAAACTTTTATTTTGACAGAATACCGCAGGGTTAAAACTTTTGTTTTTCCATTTCAGGATTTTGATTTTATTTTGATGAATCGTGCAGCCTTAGTGTAGTATATATATTTCAAATCACATTCTTAATCATATGAATATACATGCAGAATATTCTTTATTGCATATTTAACCTAATTTTTGCTAAGTATAACATGTCTTAACACGAATCAGAAAAATAAACATTTCCCTTTGAATGAGTTCTGATTGCATTAATTCATAACCAGTTCTTTTTTTTTTCTTGCTTTAATCATAAAATCACTTCGTTTTGATCAAATTCTCTTATGTCATGTTGCATCTTCAGTAAATGCATCTTGATTTAACAAGGTTTAGATATTTGCACTGATTTGTAATTCACTTTTTGCAGCGATGCTGCTCGGTTTTGCACATATAGTGCTGAATTGGTTTTTGAAGGCTCAGTCTGACTGGAATTCCTGCCAAAACATAAAGGCCTTCGCACAAACCGCTGTCAGATGTTTACATGCATTTCAATTTAAAATCTCAGACCCACATCACCGCGACCTTCACACTGAACCGAAAGCGAGCGCTCATGTACAGTAAAGCATTGTTTTCCAGTGTGAATGGAAAGCATCAGATGTGTTTAAGACATTCCTGGTGTAGGTGAATCCCTCAGGCCTGAATTCCTGCTGAAGGCCTGTTCTCCAGTGACTCACTACAGGAACCCAGCATGTGCTCTTCAGATGTACAGAATCAACAGAACACAGTCCAGAATCAAACAATAAACCATGCAATCTTATAAAACACCCTTAATCACACTAAAAAAAACCTCATGCTAACCAAGAGCAATGTAACTTGTTTCCAGCAATAAATAATCAAAGCCAATCAGAATACATGAGCATCTGAACCAATCAGAGTCCACTGTGGGCGGGGCTCCAAACCTCAAATCAACATACTTGTGCAACAGTGATTCTAAAAGACATTAATATTCATTAAACTCATTAATAATTCTAATTACTCTAAACAGTTCTTCTGCCAAGCATGATTTCTGTAGGCTACATTACACTTGTGTGTGTATAAGTTATTTAACAAGAGATTCAAATATCCTGTAGTCAGATTTAGAGTCTGTTTTATAGTATCTGATAATTAATGACAATAAAACAGACACTGGAATCATAATCAGCATCAGAGAGCAAGTGCACTGGGTTTAAACCACCTACCAAGATGACTAACTATGTGACCTGTACTAGTACTGGATACTAGTAGTATACACTGTGTACTAGCTACTATCAAATAGCATGCAGAGTAGAATGCATTATGCAACATTGTAAACATTAATCTACATCATTATCACATGATCTCAAAGTTGAATGTTTAATAAAAAATAAAGTAGCATGATAAAAAAAATTGCAAATAGCATGAATATATATGCAGAAAAAAATATTACGTGTTTCAACTTGTAGTATGTATGACTTTGTGCAATTGTAAGTACAACATCTTTAAAAAATACCTGCCAGTGGGGTCAGAAAAATAAACGTGTTTACCTTTTGAATTATTTCTGATTGAATTCATTAATAACTAACAATTTGTTCTGATCTCATCAGCAGACATTTTTCATGTTTTAATCATAAAGTCACTTCATTTTAATTAATTTTTCATTAAACAGGACTATTTTATTGTATATCTTGTATATTGATTTAAAAAATGTTTAGATATTTGTACTGATTTTCTTTTTTCTACTGAGAAAAACACTTTTTTGTATTGATACTGCAAAATGTGAAAATATGAAAAAATAAGTAAAAATTGAATTTTTTTTGGCATAACGGAAATAAAATATGCTTAAGTTGAAGTAATTAATTACTAAAATATAAATTAAAGTGCAATAAAGCTTTTAATAAAAATGACCAAAGCACAAAATATAAAAAAAATAAAAATAAAAGCTAATTCAAAATATTAATAAATACTATAAAGGATTTCAAAAATACTAAAATAAGCATACAAAACAGTTGTATACTATGCAAACATATACTGCATCAGTAATATGAAGATTATTGTAGCATGCTATGGCCAAAACAGCCATAAACACACATAATGCACTATGAAAGAGAAAGTGTTTCCCAAACTCATGCACTTTAGCTGTCGAACGTGTGTGTGAAAGCTCAGTTTGGGATGGCGAGCGTGTTTCGGGGGGTCCTGCCGGTATAATTCACATGAGAAATGAAACCCAAACAATGCGTTTTATGACTGTGACGGAGCGGGCTAATGGAGGTGCCCTTATAAACTGTAATTATCCTGTCGACGAGAGAAGCTGAACACAGAAACGCTGCGGGTCACAAACACACAGCAGAGGAAACGGCCCTTCACTTCAGAAAGTGTGAGCGACTGCTGGTCTAAAAATGGAAAGAACGAGGTTTCTGAGTCACAAACAATTTGATAACCAGCATTTTGATGCAAAACCGCCCAGAAACTCTTCAGTTTGACGGCTCATCCCTTGGTGGTGCTAAAGAGCCAGATCAGTTTGCTAAAACATGCTTGTCTACAGAGAAACCAAAGGTTTAGTCTGTCAAATGAACCAACAGCATGTTTCACAACAAAATCTTCATCTTGCTTGAATAATGCTCACTGGGTTCAAAACGTTCTCAAAGTGTGGCTTAAATACGTTCGGAGGCACTTTATGTAATTTAAACAGGCATTTATCTAACAAACACAAACATTCGATTTTTTAAGATTAAGTTCAAGGTTTTGAATGTGTGAAAGGAGATCTTGAATAAATGAAAATAAACACTGTTGATCTTCCCAATAATCATTTCTTTGTAAATCAATGCTAATTCAATAAGCACAAAAGAACAGTGTTATATTACTATAATTGAGATACTATTATATTTTAAAATATTTTTGCATTTTGAAATATTTTATAAATATATTGAAACATTAATATTTTCAGTTTTCATTTTATTTTGTTAAAGCTTTAGTAATTATACAGTGTGTCTTGTCATTTTTTACTAGCTTTTTTTTATACATCTATATATTTTTTATGAATTTTTATTTCAGATTTAGTTATTTTAGTACATCATGTTATGCTAAATGAAAATGTGAAATGTTTAATTATTATTATTATAGATTTTTTGTATTGTTTTTTATTATTATTATTATTATTATTATTATTATTGTTATTATTAGTTTAATAACCCTGCAAAAGAACAGATCTACTAGACTACTAGTCTTTCAAGCTAATCATCTAATTATTTCTTTAAGACTGGGTATAACTTCATGTCAGTTACATTAAAAAGTCAATTTGTCTCATGTGAATCCAGAAACTAAGACTGATTAACACTTGACTAGCTGATAGCTGTTAAGTCACAGACTTAAGATGCAACTGGCTGCAGGTTTGAGGAACTTAAGATATACGTCAACAAAGAAACATCATCTTCATACAGGACTATATAATCCTCCCAGAGAAGAATGTGGAGTCAGAGAAACCATCATTCATCCTGACACAGTGTTGAGATACATCCCTCATAACTCTTAAACCAGCGGCCTGAAGGAAGTCTATGTAGTCGTCATATTTGACTAACATTAACCCCAAGAGATTTCATCCTCCACAATCAAAAGCACTACTGAAAAATACATTCGCTTCAAACAAACAAAACGGCTCTTTTATGCATTTTAACTTCTCAGCTACTCTAGAAAACCCAATTTCCCATGATAAATTGCTTGTTATGTTTCTCATTTAAAAGCATCTGCTAGACGTTCTCAGAGGTCCGTGAAGCACCTTCAAGGAAAATGCACGATTGGTCAGCTTGATCGGTTGGTCAAACTTGTTTGTTTTCCCCCAAAGCTCTCTCTGAGAGTATGCCACCTGCTTCCGCTCGAGAAGACAGTGTGACATTCCACGGCCCAAGAAAAGAAAACAAAAACACAAACAAATCAAGAGTTTGCCTGTGCAGCTAAAACAGCAACAGTACACTCTTAAGAATAAAGGTGCCAAAAAGTTGTTTTTGCAGTGATGCCATAGAAGAACCATTTTTGGTTCCCCCAAAGAATCTTTCAGTGAACAGTTCCTAAAAGAACCATTTTGAAGAAGATTTTAAAAATCTAAAGAAGCTTTTCTGCGTTTGAAAGGTTCCACTGATGTCCGAGGTTCTTCACAGAACCTCTGATGCCAATAAAGAACCTTTATTTTTAAGAGTGTATGTTCCTATGATGATTTATAGGACGTCATATTCCTCAACATCTGAACTCTGAAGATGATGAAACAGTGTTCCTTGAAGAACTCTAAAAACGGTGGATTCATCCATCCACAAGTGTTCAAAAATCATTAAACAGGCTGTGGCCTCATTAGTAGGTAAATCCTGACATGTGGATGACATGCAGCAATCCCAGACACGTCTGGCTGCAGTAGTGAACGAAACTAGATCTGAAGCGACGTCTGCTTGTTTAAATGGCTGCTAGCAGTGTTTGGGGCAATGCATTACAAGTAACACAAGTTATGCAATCAGATTCCTTTTAAAAGTAACTAGTAAAGTAATGCATTACTTTTGAATTGACAAGAAAATACCTTTTTCAAATAAGTGACGCCAGTTACTTTGTTTTCCCATTTATTGACTGACAGCTCTTGTGTTGCCATGTTGAGAGAAATCGGGAGGAAGTGCAGAGGCGTTGCGTGCACTGTGTAAACATGATGGTTACATTTGCGTTTCATTTTTAATACTGCTGAAGAGTGATGCACTTTCCTCTGAATCCTATTCTTCATGCAATCCAGAAAAGCAGGCCAGCTGGAAGGTTCGTCAGAGCGGCGCCCTCTACTGTACAGACGTGAATATACATTTCCTTCAGCCTGACGCTTATTCATTTCACTTTTGTAGGGGCTTTTACATTTGCCACAAATATAACTTTTTTTATATTAGACACAAACAAGCAAGCCCAGCCCAGCCCAGCCCAGATTTAAAAGTAAAGTAACGGATTACTTTCCATAAAAAGTAACTAGGTAACTTAATTAGTTACTTTTTCAGGGAGGAATGCAATATTGTGCATTACTTTTAAAAGTAACATTCCCCAACACTGGCAACTAGTGCTACAAATACTGCATCTGAGCACGTGACTCCCAAATATAAACAGTAGATTCAATTTATAAAACTAGATTCAGAAAGATGCAAACTTTTGCAAGTCAAGAAACATCCTGGCTCTTCAGTAGCAATGATTTTTGACCAATACATTATTTTTTTTTAGATTTGACAACTTTGACAAATTAAATTGGTTCAAGCTTATGAAAGTCAATCTAAGTTGTCAAATTTAGCTTAAAATGTTTAGGCTACAAATATTGTAACCAAACATGTGACTCCCAAATATGAACAGCAGATTCAATATTTAAAACTAGATTCAGAAGTTTGCATCCACTTTTGTGGGCTATGAAAACTTTTGTAAGGCAAGAAACATCCTGGCACTTCAATGATTTTTGACCAATAATTTTTCAGATTTGACAATTTTGACAGATTACATTAAGTTTTTGAGCACTTCCAGTTGCCAGATTTAGGTTAAGGTCCCCACTTTTTTTGGCTGCTAGGGCTACAGATATTATAACTGACCATCTGACCCCAAATATAAACAATAGATTCAATATATAAATCTAGATTCAGAAAGTTGCATCCACTTTTATACGTCAAGAAAACTTTTACCATTCAAGAAACATTTTGACTCTTCAGTAGCATCTGCAGTTAGGAAACCAAGACTTCCTAACCCTTTTTGATCTGTAAGTATTTTCTATTGCCTTTTTAACCTTAAATGTCCACAGCATTGGGAGATTGTTGACATTACAGCATCCCAAAGCAACTACTGTGAGGTTTCACTTGCACTTGACCTCCGATTGTTCATCTACCTTCAATTCTCTAAACAGCAAGGAAGTCGCTTAAAATGTCTCAACCTATGAACTTTTATGGGTGTGGCTAATGCAGATCTCTCTGATTCACAGAGCTTGCATAATTTACGCTCATATCAGTCTGTGCCAGAGCTAAAGCCGTGTTCTTAGCATACTGAGCAGATGGTTGCGTAGCCGAGACTGTTCGCTCACTGATCGGCCGCCAGTTTCTGATCCTGTTGGCGTTGGTTTCTCACACCTGCAGCCAGAGCGTGACTTCATTACTAAAACGCTGGACCTGCTGAAAATACCTGTGTATTGGATGCTAAGCTTCTTCTCTAGCAAGACTGACTCCTTTAACGACTACATTTCTATAGCGAACAGCACGCTTGTGCAGATTTAACAGTAGCAAACCAGCCTGGAAATTCATGGTCTGGTCTTTTTGAAAAGATGAGGAACAATATGCACACAAAACAATGTCAAAGGCACCGTCTCCACAAACATGGATCAAGACCAAGCAGAGCTGAATTATCTGTGAACATCTCTGAAAAGCAAAGAGCAATGTTCCTGGAAAGTAAAGCCAAAAATCTTTAGCTGTGTAATGGAAAACCTGAGCAAATAAAGACATTTCAATGGTCATTATTGCAAAATAAATCCCATCAGCATGATACAAGACCCTCCTGATCAACCTGCTGAGTTTATTTTGCAATAATGACAGTATAACCCTCAAAAAAACTCATTCTCTTCTACTAGACGTATATGATGATATGGTACTGTACTTTCTAATGCTTCTGAATACATTGACTCTCTCCTGTTTTGATCTGGTTCCAGTGTCGGATGCGCAACAACATTAAATGAATGCATTAAACGTGCATCAACGCTCATCTAACAAATGCAAACATGCATGCATTAGTAACTGTGGTAATGTCAGTCAAATCTGATTACATTGGGTTCAAGCTTATGAAAGTCACTTTTAGTTGTCGAATTTTGCCACCCTTTTCAACAAACGAATTGGTTCCAATGACACACTCAATGCTCAGCTAACAAATGCAATCATGCATGAACATTGTATTGTCAACAATATTGTTTAATGCGACTAATCAAACCAATTACATTGGGTTCAAGCTTATAAAAGTGTCTTTTAGCTGTTAAATCAGGTCAAGGTTCCCATGCATTTTGACCGGTGAATTGCTTCTAGGCTGGCGGACGTGCAACGACACTCAACGCTCATCTAATAAATGCAATCGTGACTGTTGCAATGTCAAGAACATTATTTAATATGACCAAATCAAACCGATTAGCCTACATTGGGTTCAAAAATGAAGTCATTTTTAGGTGTCAAATCAGATCAAGGTTAATCGGTTCCAGGTTGGAGGACGTGTGATGACACTCAACACTCAACTAACAAATGCAACTATGCATGAATAAGTAACTACAGTAATGTAAAAAGTATTATTTATAATAACCGAATTCATCCGATTACACTGGGTTCAAGAGTATGAAAGCAATTTTTAGTTGTCAAATCAGGATTCCACATTTTTTAACCAATGAATTGCCAAGAGTTTTCCATGATTAGACACGAAAAACAATTAAAAGTAAACAAAAGTCTCCAATTAGACCCTCAACAGCTGTCATCAATTAAATTCTGAAATTCATATTAATTTCCATCACTTTTCTCAGTTTGGTCAAGTTTTCCTTGATAGTTCCATATTTTCCATGACCAAATCAAAGCTGACATCTAAAAACATCTCCTGAAAGGCAAAGTTCACCCAAAAATGATCATTCTGTCATCATTCCAAAGCTTTCTTTCTTCTGAACAACATAAAACATGACATTCTGAAGAACACAGGGGTGCAAAACATTCTTCAAAATATCTTATTTTTCCACGGATGAAAGAGGGTCATACAGATTTGGAATGAAATGAGTCAGCGATGACAGAACAATCATTTTTGCATGCACTTTTTCAGTCAGAAGCCCCTAAACAACATTTAACTAGCAGTAACATGTTATCTAACATCGGTGTTTTCAGATAAAGCGAGGAAGCGAGATCGTAGTCAGGTGCATGTGTGGATTTGTTGGGATTTCATTGAGTCAGGAACAGCTGTCCAGATGTTAGAGGTCAATGCTCATCTCCATGAGGAATGTTGCTGCTGTTGTGTGTCGGTTTGGGGACGGGAATTAACAGCGCACAGTAAAACCACTCATATTTCACAACCACTCCAGCCAAATCGACACTTTATGAAAGCAGCTACAGTTCATAAATGCAAACTAATAAGCCAGTAAATCACAAAGCCTCCTCATCTGGTGCACATTTGGTTCTAAATCAGGAGGAATTTAACCCCAGATCAACATATGGAAAATACAGCATTAGACAGACTGAAAATCCCAATTGGTTTGTGATCATTATGAAGGCTACAGTGTCAGAAGTCAATCTGGTGTTGCGGGGAAAACTCCAGCATTTATTTAGGAAAGTACTCTTAAAAATAAAGGTTCTTTATTGGCATCAGTGGTTCTATGAAGAACCTTGAACATCCATGGAACCTTTCAAATGCATAAAAGTTTCATTTTTCAAAATGGTTCTTTTAGGAACTGTTCACTGAACCAAAAATGGTTCTTCTGTGGCATCGCTGCAAAAACACCCTTTTGGCACCTTTATTTTTAAGAGCGTGCATGTCTACTGTGCGCGAGTTCAACAACTTCTGTAGTTTATAGGATTAATGCACGCCAATAAATGCATCGCAGACACGTTTTTGTTCTCAACAACGGCTACGTATCGTGTTGTCTCGTGCAATTTTGTTAGGAAGAACCTGAATGAAGCTTTGCACAGCGGGTCTCCAGACTGAAAGTTACTCACGTTGTCGTTGTGGGAGAAACTTGTCCACTCCTTGTCCGTTGGGCTCCTAAATGCATTTGTATGCATTTGTCCAAGCAGCAGTTTTCAACGCGAAAACAGAATTCCACAGCAGAAGACACCACCGGCTCATGAGACCAGATCCAGCCTGATCAGCAGCAGCGTCCACATCACAGTCCGTCCAGACTCTGTCTCCGCGGGCAGGCGCGCATGGAGAGCTTCGCGGATCAGACCTGGAGCATCAAACGCGCTGCTGGAAACACGGGGCGATGATGGGATGCGGTGGGTTTATTGAGAAAGCAGATCTGAAGATCCGTATTGACTGAGAGCGGACTGAGAGCGAGACAAAGTTAGGGAGAGGGAGAGAGAGAGAGAGAGTTGCTCCAGGCTCTGAGCTCCGCATGTGTCTGGACTTGCTCGGTTCGGCGCGTCTCCAGCGCTGCGCTTCGGTGTTGGATTTCACTCATTACTGCCGTGACATCATCCATCAGATCCGTCCGTTCATTTACATCACAGATCAATATTTCACTTGGAAAGTATCATATGTGACCATGAACCACAAAACCTGTCATAAGGGTCCATTTTCGGAAACTGAGATGTATACATCATCAGAAAGCTGAATAAATAATCTTTCCATTGATGTATGGTTTGTTAGGATTGGACAATATTTGGCTGAGATACAACTATTTGAAAATCTGGAATCTGAGGGTGCAAAAAAATCTAAATATTGAGAAAATCACCTTTAAAGTTGTTCAAATGAAGTTCTTAGCAATGCATATTACTAATCAAAAATTAAGTTTTGATATATTTACTGTAGGAAATTTACAAAATATCTTCATGGAACATGATCTTTACTTAATATCCTAATGATTTTTGGCGTAAAAGAAAAATGGATAATTTTGAGCCATACAATGTATTGTTGGCTATTGCTACAAATATACCTGTGCTACTGAAGACTGCTTTTGTGCTCCAGGGACACATATTCATGTAAAGAAATGGGCTAAAGCCAAATTGTGAACAGTTTATAAAAGAAATGTAAAAAAAATATGGTAATACTTCCCACATGAAAAAAATACTATAGTAATTTATAGTAAATTATAGTAAATCATTTAAAAATGTTTAAATTCCTTGTTTTTATTGTTGTGATTATTTTTTATGATTATTTTAATTCATTTTATACGTAAAGCACTTTGAATTACCATTGTGTATGAAATGTGCTATATAAATAAACTTTGCCTTGCCTAAATACTGTAGTGTTTTTGAACCATACTATGGTAAAGTACTTGAATTAATTTGTTGTGGTAATTCTATAGTTGCTGTCGTAATATAACAACTATAGTAATACAAAAAAAAAGACTTTACCCAATACTGTACTAAGTTTTGTACAACTATAGGGTATATTATACTACAATACACTACAGTTTACTGTAGTAAAAACTAAAGTATACTACAGTATTTATCACAGTTTATCAGTTCACTATAGTTACAGTATGCTGTAGCATTCATTAACAAAGTGTTGTAAATACTATACAGTATAATACACTTTACTACACTATAGTATTTACTATAAATTACTATAGTATTGTAGTATTTATAGTATTTTTTCATGTGGGTTTGCATAACATTAGAAACAGAAAAGCTAAAAAGACTTATGAAGCACTATGTCATTTTAATTTGGTTAATTAAATGTGTTAAAATTTACCCCTGACAATTTTTTTCTTACTTATACATGCACATGTTTTTGTTTGTTTGTTTTTGTTTGTTTTTTCTCTTTGTATATATTTTGTTCTTTTTTTCTCATAATTGTTGTGAGATGTATATGTTTGTACTAATTTTGTACATAATTTCATCATAATAATAAAAAAAAAAAATCCCACAATAAAAAAATAAAAAAATAAAACATCGCAGATATGCCAGAACACTCTGGAACAGTCTTTGCATTTTGAGCAAATTTAGAATCGCAACAAAGAATAAATTTGCAATAAAAATAATTAGGTTTCAGTCAAGTTAGTAGCACTAGGCTGCCTTAGTAGTATCTTACAAAGTATTGCATATGATTTATCTGGCTTAAAGCCTACAATTCTGTGGATCTGTTTAATCATCGTCTCCATTCGAGACGGAAGGATTTGGAAAATTGTACTGCAGTCTTAACAATAAAGGTGCTTCACGATGCAATAGAAGAACCTTTTTGTCTAAATTGTTCCATATAAAACCTTTAACATCTCAGGAACCTTTCAAAAGCTTCTTTGTGGCTAAAGAAGGTTCTTCAGATTATAAAAAGGTAAGAAAGAGATGGTTCTTTAAAGAACCTTTGACTGAATGGTTCTTTGTGGAACCAAAAATGTTCTTCTATGGCATCGCTGTGAAAAAACCTTTATTTTTAAGATGGAAATTTGGATGTATTGTAAGAATTAGTGATGTTTTATTTTTAAATCAGTATTTCAAATGCATAAAGGTTTATTTTAAAGATAAAAAAAGTTCTGCAAATAAATGTTTATATTGGTACTGTACCATATAGACGTGACTGAGTGAAGTCAATTTCTTACACTGTATAAATGAAGACGAATTATGTTTCATTTGCTATTTAGGAAATCGTTTTCAGTACAGCTTTTTGAATACGTGGACAGATACTTGAAAACAAAATCAAATTTTTATGGGTAAAGTGATTATCATATAAAAATTAATTTTTTTATTACTTTAATTAGACAAATGTTACCATGAATAACAACAACAACAACAACAACAACAGCAATAATAATAATAATTTGATTTAATTCATTGTGGCCAATAAAAATCTGTATCATAATAATAATAATAGTAAAATCATATTTTATGTAGTTTTTCAGTACAGCATTTTAAATATGTGGACACTTGCAAATAAAATCCCATTTTTATGGATAAAGTGATTATAAAATAAAAAAGTCATTTTTATTTGACAATCACTTTAATTAGACAAATAGCATTAATAATGATAATAATAATAATAATTTTATATAGTTCTTCAGTACTGTATTTAAAATATACAGACACTTGCAATTAAAATTTAATTTTTATGGATAAAGTTTACATTATTAAGTATTAAGATTACATTATTATAATAAAGTCATTTTTATTTGATAATCACTTTAATTAGTCAAATAGTATAAATAAAAATACTACTACTAATAATAATAATTATTATTATTATTATTATTACAACAAACTGGACAAAAAAAATATTCTTTAATGGCTACAATGAAATTCTATGTTAATCATAACCATATAACAACATTTTTTTCACCATCCAGTCAATACCTCATGTATAAAAGTCCTGCTCTGTTGTTTTCTCATTGAATAATCCGTTCGAGGAGCATTCACACACTCTCAGAAATAAAGGTACAAAAGCTGTCACGGGGATGGTACCTTTTCAAAAGGTACATTTTTGTACCTAAAGAGTCCATTTTGGTACCTTAAAGGTACATATTAGTACTTAAAGCGTACATATTAGAACCTACTAGGTCCAAAAGTGTACCTTTTGAAAAGGTACCACCCTCGTGACAGCTTTTGTACCTTTATTTCTGAGAGTGCACTGACAATGATTTGGAGTAAAATTGTGTCTAGACATTAACCCAAGACCAACTAGAAACCACGGTCTTGACCATCAGATGCTAAAGTATCATTTTCAGTGCTCGAGAACTCATTCACTCTGACATTTGATCTTCTGTTTGACCTCACTGTAACCCCAAACTTTACTGGATTTAGCCTGAACACAAAAATAGCTCCATCCTCCTAGAAAGCCAATAGGAACAACTACACTTTCACACACGACCACTGATTCACGGCATGATTAAAACTGGATGTGTTCATGCATTCCTAGAAAAAATACAAGTAGCCTGTTTTAAGATGCATTTCTAAACTAATTTAACTTGGCAATGCAACCAGCTATTAAAAAAGGTCTATAGAATGAGCATGCCTTATCAAATCATTACCGTTTAACCTGATTTAAGCAGACTGTGTTTTTTTGTGCCGACTGTCACAGTCACTCTTGTAAAAACAGGATAATGGGTCTCAAACGAGTGTTTTAACTTCACCCAGCAAAATGACCCATTAACCCAGAGAAAACACGGGCCACTGAAGCGCAGATCAGCAAACCTCATCATATGTTGTGTTTGAGTTAAAGCGCCACCGCAGGTTTCCTAGTTCAAATCCCAGCTGGCGATCGTTTGATGTCCTAAAACGGCAGCAAAGCAAAAACGCAACCATTCTGTGTGTCTAAAACAGATTCAGTGCCTCGTTCAAACCATATGGATCTCTGCTGGTGGGCAACGGGAAATCAGACTTCCTCCCAGGAGGAACGTAATGGATGGAGCGCGTGCAGAAGCGAAGACTGATGGCAATCCCAGAATCCCCTGCACACACAACACCATGATTCAAACCGGGGGCTGGATTCATGAAAATCTTTCTAAGAAAGAAGTTTAAGAAAAATTTGCTGAAAATGTGCTCACTCTCAGGCCATCCAAGATGTAGACGAGTTTGTTTCTTCATCAGATTTGGAGAAATGTAGTATTCCATCACTTGCTCACCAATGGATGTGAATGGGTGCCGTCAGAATGAGAGTCCAAACAGCTGATAAAACATCATCAAAGTAATCCACACTACTGCAGTGCATCGATTAACATCTTGAGAAGACAAAAGCTGAAACAAATCCATCATTAAGATGTTTTTAGGTTCAAACCATTGTTTCCAGGTAAAATACGAGCCTATAATCCATAATAACACTTCCTCAGTGAAAAAGTGGCCTGGTCTGAATCAGGAGAGAAATCTGCACAGATCAAGCAGCGTTTACAAGCCAAAACAGCTCTAAACAAATATGAGGCTGGATTTTGATGTGAGAGACAACAGGAGATGGATTTTTTGCGTTATTATGGATTATGGACTCATTGCAGCCAGATGCAATGGTTTGAAGTTAAAAACGTCTTATTGATGAATTAGTTTCTTACAAACATGCAGCTTTTGTCTTCTCCAGATGTTAACTGATGGACTGGAGTGGTGTGGATTACTTGTGATGTTTTTATCAGCTGTTTGGACTCTCATTCCGACGGCACCCATTCACATCCATTGGTGAGCAAGTGATGCAATGCTACATTTCTCCAAATCTGATGAAGAAACAAACTCATTTACATCTCAGATGGCCTGAGGATGAGCACATTGACAGCAAATTTTCAGTTTTTAGAACTTAATGTTTTTCAAGAAAATTCCCAGTTTCAAAACAATTCAAGACAGAATTCCTAAGAACCGCCTAAGGTGGTTAGTTAGTCTACTAGCCTTGGTAATCTGGTTGTGATGGTCTGATTTATGGCTTTAGAGGGGCTAAAAACCAGCTTGACCGGATTGTGAGACCACTGGTTTAAATTGGGAAAACTTTTCAGCAGGAAAAACAAAGAGTTAAACCAAAAACACTATATATTACATCTATAGCTTCTGTTAATTGGACTATAACAATATAAATGTTAATAATGCCAATGTACACTAACTGTTGTTTTGCAACCAGTTCCAATGAAGCTGTCTTTTAATATTTTTAACTGGCACATTAACTGGCTTATGTAAACGATCATATGCTATAAACTAACACGCAGAGCACTGGCACAAACACCACATGCTGAGCTCCATTAAAGCCAAGCACTGGTGGTCCTCATCAAACCTCATGGGAGACGATAAGAGATCCAAAGAGATGGAATTCCGCTTCGTTAATATCGCGGTTAATGCGGTTAAATCCTTCTGTGTGCTAGTGTGTGTGTGTTTAAAGATCTGTAAGCAGTTTTCACTCACAGGAAAGCACAACTACAGCTGTTAGCATCGCAAACAAACATTCACGCCCACAAACAAGAGCTCAGTTCTTCTCTAAAGGGACAGATCACCCCAAAAACGAACATTGTAGTATCGCTTTCTGCAGAGCACAAAAGAAGACATTTTCTGAAATATTCTACAAAATATTTTCTTTTGTGCTTCCGCTTGAAGAAAACAAAAATTATACAGGAGTGACATGAGGGTGAGTAAATGATGACAGATTGATCATTTTTAGGTGATTTATCCCTTTAAATTAAGGACTCGTTTGTGTCATGGTGTTGATTACAAGCAAAAGTGACACTAAATGGTACAACAGCAATGGACTAGCAGCCCAGAGGGTTTCGAAGCCTTTTTAAAAAAACACACACACATGAGTTTTATTCAGGAAAAAAAAAAAAACGTTGATGAGTTGTTTAATTCTTCTTTTTAATTTGGCATTGTCTCCAGTGAGTGGAATTTATGTCATGCAGACAGTATTTTGTGTGTATCACGTCACTTTCTGGTATCCTTGGTTTCAAAAGTTACCAGAATTATAATATAATTAAATATTTGCACGGCTGAATTTCTCCTGAATGGAGAAAAATGTATTTGACTGCAAAATGGTGCAGTAAATAAATAAATATATTATGGTCTACAGTATATTGTATATTGAGTAAATAAAATATTTATATGACAAAATGGCCAAACAAGCTTTTTAGGAAATATTTGGCTTTTAGGAAATTGTTTTTCAGTACAGCATTTTAAACACAAGGACAAATATTTGCAAATAAAATCACATTTTTATGGGTTAATTGATTATCAAAACAAGTCATTTTTGTTTGAGAATCACTTTAATTAGACAAATAATATTACCAAAAATAAATAATAAATAACAACAACAACAACAACAACAACGTTATTATTGTTATTATTATTGGTACAATTGTCTAATTAAAATATTATCAATTCAATGTTTTTTTTATTTGATAATAAAAAATATGAACTTATTATTATTATTATTATCATTATATTTGATTGTGGTTGATGAAGAATATTTTTTTCTGTTGTTGATAATGTAGTAAATAAGCAATTATTCTGTACTGGACACAATTAAATACTCAAGTCAATATAAAATCAAAACTGGCCTGATCTACATAGTGGTAAATGTTATTCATATATAAATAACATTTTATATATAATAACAATTTTAAATTATAATTATTATTAAAGGCGTAGGTTTGATTTTGACATTGGTGGGGACATAACAGCAAAAAAAAAAAAAAAAAAAAAAAAAAAATTTAGTATAGTTGAAACATTGTAACACAAATTAATTAAAATAAATAAATTAAGAAAGAAATTAACAAATAAATTAAAAGAAATCAGAAAGAAAAAGTCTGTGCTCCGAAGTCCCGAGCTGAATAATGATTCACGAACCATTATTTCAGATTTCAGATAGTGAATCATTCATTTCATGAAATGATTCGCAAACCTGCTCTGAAGTTCCGATCTGAATCAAAAGATTCACAAACCTGCTCTGAAGTTCCGATCTGAATCAAAAGATTCACAAACCTGTTGTGAAGTTCCGATCTGAATCAAAAGATTCACAAACCTGCTCTGAAGTTCCGATCTGAATCAAAAGATTCACAAACCTGTTGTGAAGTTCCGATCTGAATCAAAAGATTCACAACCCCTGCTCTGAAGTTCCGATCTGAATCAAAAGATTCACAAACCTGTTCTGAAGTTCGATCTGAATCAAAATATTCACCAAACTGCTCCGAAGTTCCGATCTGAATCAAAAGATTCACAAACCTGTTGTGAAGTTCCGATCTGAATCAAAAGATTCACAAACCTGCTCTGAAGTTCCGATCTGAATCAAAAGATTCACAAACCTGTTGTGAAGTTCCGATCTGAATCAAAAGATTCACAAACCTGCTCTGAAGTTCCGATCTGAATCAAAAGATTCACAAACCTGTTGTGAAGTTCTGATCTGAATCAAAAGATTCACAAACCTGCTCTGAAGTTCTGATCTAAAAACAAAAGATTCACAAACCTGCTCTGAAGTTCCGATCTGAATCAAAAGATTCACAAACCTGTTGTGAAGTTCTGATCTGAATCAAAAGATTCACAAATCTGCTCTGAAGTTCTGATCTGAATCAAAAGATTCACAAACCTGTTCTGAAGTTCCGATCTGAATCAAAAGATTCACAAACCTGCTCTGAAGTTCCGATCTGAATCAAAAGATTCACAAACATGCTCTGAAATTCTGATCTGAATCAAAAGATTCACAAACCTGTTGTGAAGTTCTGATCTGAATCAAAAGATTCGCAAACCTGCTCTGAAGTTCCGATCTAAATCAAATAATTTGCGATACACGCTCAGAAGTCCCAACTTCAATCAAATGATTCGCTATAAGCGCTCCAAAGTTCAGATCTGAATCTAAAGATTCGCGATCCCGCTCTGAAATTCCGATCTATATAAAATGATTTACGATACATGCTCTGAAGTCCCGATCCAAACAATGATTCACGAATCATTATTTCAGATAGCGGATCATGAATCATTCAATTTGTGAAATAATTCGCGAACCCACTCTGAAGTTCTGATCTGAATCAGAAGATTCACAAACCCACTCCAAAGTCCCAATCTGAATCAAATGATTCGCGAACCCACTCTGAAATTCCGATCTAAATCAAATGATTCGAGATACGTACTTCTAAGTCCCGATGTGAATCAAATGATACGCGATCCAATTGGAGCTCTTTGAAACAGTGAATCATTTTGCGATGCAATGGTTCAACTGATTCAGAGTTTCGAAATCTCAATTTCAACCAACATTGTGTGCTTTTTAAAATCATTACAAGCGATGTCGAAATTTAAAATGAATGTGCATTATGATTGATTTTGTAGCTTAATTCACTATATTCAAAATAGACTGAGCACTGCAGTTCAATAGGAAATCAGTTGAAAGCATCCAGCCGTCTCATACCATTGAAGTCAATGTTAAATTTATCAGCATATACTGTTACTAAATATTTGAAAAATTATAGTTTTATCTGATTGCATTAGTCTATACAGAGTGATAGTCAATGTAAAAAGAGCAAACGGGAGAAGCAGATGAACACAAACAGCAGGGCGTGGGTTTGATTTTGACATTGGTGGGGACATAACAGCAGACAGCATACTCATAATTCATAAAGAGAGTTTTTTATATTAGCATCACAGTGCTGGGTGTCTTCACTGTACATCATCTTAGTTTAATATTAAAAATGAATTGAACCAATGATGATTCTGACAGAAAACTCTCCCAGGACCCAAACACATCATTCACATGCATCTGATTGACAAATAAACCACACATTTCAGTCTGTTTTTATTTATTTTGTGGATATTTCAGCTAACAGTTCGCTTTGCACATTCAGTTTAACAAAGTTATCATTCGACTGAACTGCGCACATATGTTTTAAACACTTCAGCTCCTTATGCTTTTACTTCACATATCTATTAATTGTGCAACCTTGAAAGCGTCCAGTTTTCTAGCATATTTACTTTAACTTCTCAGGTAATATCAATGGTATGACCTACTTCAACCAACAACCAACAATAGTGGTTACATACACATATGAGACCCTGGATCACAAAACTAGTCATAAGGGTCAATTATATTCAAATATCAAAAGCTGAATAAATAATCTTTCCATTGATGTATGGTTTGTTAGGATATGAGATACAACTATTTGAAAATCTGGAATCTGAGGGTGCAAAAAAATCAAAATATTGAGAAAATCGCCTTTAAAGTTGTTTAAATGAAGTTTTTAGCAATGCATATTATTAATCAAAAATGAAGTTTTGATATATTTATGGTAGGAAATTTACTAAATATCTTCATGGACCATGATCTTTACTTAATATGATGATTTTTTAATGATTTTTTGCATAAAAGAAAAATCTATCATTTTAACCCATACAATGTATTTTTGGCTATACTGCTACAAATACACCTGTGCTGCTTAAGACTGCTTTTATGCTCCAGGCTCACAAATATTTAATAGTTTGGTCAAAATCATTGCTAGGGACAATTTAGTAGTCGCTGGATATAGGGACATGTCCCTAGCATCCTACTGAATTTTACGCCCTTGATTATTGCATTATTCTGTAATAAATCTCTCACTTTTTTTCCCTCAAAGTACCAAAAAATGAGCTCTAAACGCATTGCGTTGCACGTGGCAGAGTCTTTTGTCGCTTTTGGAGCATGCCGCCCCTGCGCCTGTTCCTTTGAAGTGGAAGTGGACTAATAAAGGTCCGATTCATAATGACCCCAGATGTGTATTAATGAGTCCGTCATGGATGCTGCTATGGAATGACAGGCTGAAGCCATTACTGTCCCAGCTCTCCTGCCATACCCCAGACTTCCTGTCCATCGGGAACATATGGGGCGTCCCGACGCTGACTTTCCATTACAGATCCGGTCTGGAGCTCCAGTAACGGTGCTGTTGGGAGAAAAGCATATGGATGCTGGTAAACATTGAGGAACACGTTGGAAATACTGGTTTCTTTAAGATGGTCCAGTTAGCAACTTTATCTGGATTTTCCAAAAGGAAAAGGCTGGTGTTTACATGTCATGATGTGACCCTGGACCACAAAACCAGTCATAAGGCTCAATTTTTTGAAATTGAGATATATACATGATCTGAAAGCTGAATAAATAAGCTTTCCATTGATGTATGGTTTGTTAGGACATGAGACACAACTATTTGAAAATCTGGAATCTGAGGGTGCAAAAAAATCAAAATATTGAGAAAATCTCCTTTAAATGAAGTTCTTAGCAATGCATATTACTAATCAAAAATGAAGTTTTGATACATTTACAGTAGTAAATTTACAAAATATCTTCATGGAACATGATCTTTACTTAATATCCTAATGATTTTTGGCATAAAAGAAAAATGGATCATTTTGACCCATACAGTGTATTTTTGGCTGTTGCTACAAATATACCTGTGCTACTTAAGACTGGTTTTGTGCTCCAGGGACACATATATCGCAGTGATGCAAAGCCAGTGCTGTTTTCCTCCACGTCTGTTCTTCACATTACCATACCATGATGAGAACTGCAGAGGGTCAACTTCCTCTCTGTGCAGGAAAAAGCACCTCAGCAAAAAATGGTTTCCTTTCATTAGTGTTTTAGCCGAGAGCTGGGAATCCTAGAGATACTCTGTAAATCCTGAATCATCCCAGTCCAACTGAAAGAGACGAGAAGAGAGTTTAAAAAGAAAGCGAATTGACATCTTAACACTGAAAATCATCATTTACTCACCTTCATGTAATTTCAAACTTGTATGACTTACTTTCATCTGTGAAAAGCGTTGGGCAGAATATCTGAGCTGCTTTTTTCTACTCATGCAAGTGATTTATATTGTCAAAAAGCACCATACAATGTATTAAAAACCTCAAATGCAAGATACATTTACTTCAGAATCAAAATGAGTTTGTTTCTTTACTGGAACAGATTTGGAGAAATATAGCAGTGCGTCACTTGCTCACCAATGGATGTGAATGGGTGCCGTCAGAATGAGAGCCCAAACAGCTGATAAAAACATCACAATAATCCACAAGTAATCCACACCACTCCAGTCCATCAGCTAACATCTGGAGAAGACAAAAGCTGAAACAAATCCAGCATTAAGACGTCTGAACTTCAAACAGTCACTTAGGACCAAAATCTGAGTCCATAAAAATCATTTGGTCTGAATCAGGAGAGAAATCTGCACAGATCAAGCAGCGTTTACAAGACAAAACAGCTCTAAACTAATATGTGGCTGATTTTGATGTGAGAGACAACAGGAGATGGACTTTTTCACTGGAGGAAGTGTTATTATGGATTATGGACTCAGATTTGAGTTTAAAATGTCTTAATGCTGGATTTGTTTCAGGTTTTGTCTTCTCCAGATGTTAACTGATGGACTGGAGTGGTGTGGATTATTGTGATGTTTTTATCAGCTGTTTGGACTCTCATTCTGATGGCACCCATTCACTGCAGAGCATCCATTGATGAGACACATTTCTCCAAATCTGTTCCCATAAACTCACTTAATAACTTAGATTTTGCTTCTCAAGAAAATGTGTCTTGGGCTTTAAGTATGTTTATATATTTGTACTGGGAAACCAGACAAAATACTGAGGAAGAAATTCATTTTTGCAGTGCGTGCCTGACATGATCACAAAATATAAACTATTTCTTTAATCCTGACCTTTGACCAGTTTAACATCTGCATTATTAGGTTTTGATGATGAAAATGTTCTATGCTAATCACACACACAAGAATGAAACACATCAAACTATTACGATCATGTGTGAACAGACCCTGAGTCAGAGTTACATAAACCGCAGATGTTTCTTGCTTATGTTGCACAAGACATTGTTTTTTTTGTATAATTGTTTCTTTAGAAATGATCCCTTAATGTGTTTCGTGTAAAGATCTTTCCAACAAGATTTCTTCATCAACTTGTCCAATGAAAAGATGCTGTGCTATAAAATGCGTGTTTTGCCAAATACGGTATTAAATGCTTAGTTCATGTACTAAAGTGTACTTGAGTAGCATGCTATTCTGAACCTCTTTGAGGTGAAAAGCTAAGAAATGGGTGTTCCTCAGAAATAATTCATTCACAAACAAATAAAACCTAGCAGGAAAACGCTTGCTTTGATGGATCTCACATAGTAAAGACTGATTTATTTTGTTCATGTTGTTCTTGAATGATGATGCTTAATTAGCAGGTTTGAAGCATCAGATCATGTCTGTGAGCACAATAAATCACACCCAACAGTCTGTCTAGTGGAGGAAAAAAGCACGCTTTCTAAACAAACAATTATAACTTTGATTTATAATTATTAATGGATTGTCTTTAAGGTGGATGATATAATTACAATATTTCAGGAAAGGAATTAAGATGAAAACCATACCTTCTGATCATCTTTAATGCTCCATATTCATTTCATTTATGTCTGATGGGATACCAAAAGCACACAATTTTACCTAGTTCATTGAATAAATTGAATTAATTAATTAATTTAAAAAAATGCCTGACTAAATAACTCAATGACTAAAATACCTATGACTAAATAAATAAAAATACTAAATAAACAGGTGACTAGATTAATATACAAATAACTGACTGAATAAATACATGACTAAATGACAAAAATAAATAAATGAGGGACCACATAAATTACTGAATAAATAAATAAACAATTAATAATTAAATGACCAACTAAATGACTAAAATTAATAAACAACTGACAAAATAAATAAACACATAGAATAAATGTCTGATTAAATAAACAAATATATTATTAAACGAATACCTGACTAAAAAATAAACAAATAAATAAACAAATGTTTAAAAACATTTTTAATCTAAAAAAATAGAATAAAATGACTAAATAAACAGATTAATAAATGACTAATAGATAAATAAATAAATAAATGATTAAATACATTTTTTACTGAGTTTGTGTGATAAAAACATACTTAGCTGATTCAAAACAACAAAGTACGTTTGTGAAACATATTTACTAGATGTTCTTTACATCTGGGAAAACTAGTTTGTTGTGAATGAACATGAATACGGACCAGAGACAGAGAAGGGAGAGAAAGAAAGACAGATGAGCTGCTTCTCTCAAGAACGTCTTTGTGCTTTACAGACTATTTCTCTGTATTATATGGCGGTCTCTGGATGGTTGAAGGTCTCTAGATAATGTGGCGTCTTATAGAGGAGACTTTGATGGTTTTACCTGCCAAGATAAAACAGAATCGCTTCATCTTTCTGTTCTTCCAAAAGCAGGACATCTGCTCGCAGACAGATGAGAGAAACACTGTTAAACACTCGAGGAACATTCATCCTGGAATCTCTGGGAAGCAGATCTTGGACTGGGTTTCCAGTAAGGTGGATTTAAATGCCATCCATCTCCTTCCCAGAACATCCCACATGAGCCAATCAGAAAACATACAGCTTTCCGTACAGATCCGTCCTCCAACAGACTCGCTGTAAACAGCAAAGCTGCGCCAATATAAGTGTCTTCAGCCAATCAGGTGCTGACCTGTAAAAGTCCAGAGAAATACAGTTAAAAGCTTTCAAGTCGCTCTTTAAACTCAACTTATATGACAAAACACATTTCGACTTCAGCATGATTAAATGTTTGCTGCTCATCTGATCTTTATAGAGCTCATCAAATCATAAAGTGGTCTTTTGTGGCTTTTGGTTCCTGTGCTTCAGCTTTGAGCTCATCTATGTGCTAGTGAACTCACAAAAGTAAAGCTTAAAATAATAAAATAAAGGCTCTTTTTTTCCTTTAAAAGTTCTCAATTTAATATTTTATTTTAATATTTAAAAATATATAATTAAAATCTTTGACTCAAAACTCCCTTTTCAAAAAATGCTCTTTAAAAGTTTATTTAAAAATCTAAAAAAGTACATATTTTTTATAATATATATTTATTTATATTTAACACTGTTTTAATATTGAACATATATGCAAAAAATCCAATGTAAAAAAGATACATTTGTAGATGTATTCTTAAAAAGCTTTTTTAAAATATACTTAAATATCTGAATGAATTTGTTAAAACATTACCTTTCATATTTGTGTTTTAATATTTAAAAATAATTAAAAATCTTTAATATATCCAACTCAAGACTGCTTTTTAAAAACTAAATCTTGAAAAACAAATAAACAAATAAATTAATAAACATTTTTGTGCGCCTCATTATAAGTTGCTTTGGATAAATGTACATTTAATATTTGTTTTAATATTTAAAAATACATTCGAAATCTTTTTAATATCCAACTCCAACATCCTTTTCCAACATAAGTTCTTTAAAAAAAATAGTAATTTATCTGAAAAAATTTATCTAAGAATTTTTAATATTATTTAATTTATTTAATATTAATGTTTATTTATTTAAAAAATATATTTAAAATATTTAGCATGACCAGCTCGAACCTACTTTTCAAAAGTATTTTGCATCTAAAAACCTAAATGAATCAGTTCATTAACAAAAAATATTATATTTAATGTGTTTTATTATTTTTTTTAAAAATATTTTAAAAATCCTCAAATGTTGCATTTCCCACACTGTAAAAAAAATTCCATAAAATTTACGGTAACAATGTTTTAGGATTTACGGTTTTACCTTAAATTTACAGTTAAATACCGTAATTTCTTTAACTGATATAATGTTAATATTCCAACCTATTAAAGTACTGAAATCTGTTTTGTATCACAAAACTGTGTATCTACTAATGCTTGGTAGTTCGGCTTCGAATACACTCAACTGAATCAGAAGTTGACATGTCATGCCTCTCAAATAAAATAGATCAATATTTTAAAATCATCAGCCTTCAGAACTCTGAACATTAATCTGAGATCCAAGAAAGTATTAAAACACGACACACTCCACATTTAAGTGAAGGTCTATTCAACTCTCTGTAAAAGAAGTCTGTTATCATGACATTATCTCATCTGCAAACCATTACTAAACCAGTGCATGTAACTCGCCCTACTTTAGTTAATTGCCATCGGCTGAGAACGGCCTGTCAGCTCGTGAGAATGAGCTCTGGTTTTCAGAGTACTGTGACATGGATCTGAAGGCCAAAGTGCTCTCGTAAAGTCAATACTCATCGGGGGCTTTGAAGCGCTAATGGTGTGGGATTGAGACGACAGGTCTGTTTTGGACTTATGGAGGGTCTACATGAGAAAAAAATGGCGCTAGAAAACCAGATTAAATGCAGAAAAGACCAGAGTGTTTCTTCTTATCATTCAAATCCAGCTCTCTGACAAACCATGGGTTATAATTACAGTCACAAGAACAATGAGATGAGCTTGACAAAGCCTTGTCTGAAAGTTTGAAATAACTTTGCAAAGTGTGAAGCTTGAAGATTTTATCCAGTCAATAACGTTCTAGTACATTGCTAAAATGCTTAAGCAAGTTGCTAATATGATTTAACATGCTGCTAACATTTTAGCACAATGGTAGCATGATTTAACATGTTGCTAACATATATGCTTCTAACATGTTTTAAGAAGATTTAGCATGTTAGCATGTCACGTTTCAAACATATTTTAACACTTTGCTAACATATTTTAAGACATTGCTAGTATATGTTTTAGCAAGTTGCTAATATAATTTAACATGCTGCTAACACGTATGCTTCTAACGTGTTTTAACACATTAACAAGATTTAGCATGTTGCTAGCATATTTTAACACTTTCCTAGCATATTTTAACACATTGCTATTATGTTTTAGCAAGTTGCTAATATAAATTAACATGCTGCTAACGTTTTAGCACAATGGTAGCATGATTTAACATGTTGCCATGTGTGCTTCTAACATGTTTTAACATATTAACAAGATTTAGCATGTTAACATGTCACATGTTGCTAGCATATTTTAAGACATTGCGAGTATGTTTTAGCAAGTTTATAATATAATTTAACATGCTACTAACATGTATGCTTCTAACGTGTTTTAACGCATTAAGATTTAGCATGTTGCTAGCATATTTTAACACTTTCCTAGCATATTTTAACACATTGCTAGTATGTTTTAGCAAGTTGCTAATGTAATTTAACATGCTGCTAACATTTTAGCACAATGGTAGCATGGTTTAACGTTGTATGCTTCTAACATGTTTTAACACATTAAGATTTAGCATGTTGCTAGCATATTTTAACACTGCTAGTGTGTTTTAGCAAGTTGCTAATATAATTTAACATGCTGCTAACATTTTAATATAATGGTAGGATGATTTAACAAATTGCTAACATGTTAACATGCTTTAACACTTTGTTGACATGCTTTAATATGTTGCTAGCCTGATTTAACACATTGTTAACTTGAATTAGTACGTTGCTATTATGTTTTAGCATGTTACTTGCATGTTTTAACAGGTTGCTAGCATGATTTAACACATTGCTAACATGTAACATGTTTTAACATGTCGCTAGCATGATTCAACACCTTACTGGCATGTTTAGCACATTGTTAGCATGATTGCTAACATGTTTTAACATGTTCATAATATTTTAGCATGTTGATAGCATGATTTAACATGTTTCTAGCATGATTTAACATTTTAAGCATGTTGCTAACATGGTTTAGCATATTGTTAACATGTTTTAACATGCCGTTAGCATGTCATGATCAGCACATTCGTTGTCCTAGGATAAGCTTTGTCAAGCCAACATAATTACTTCCTTTGATTGTAGACAAGGTACAAGCAGCACAGATCTGATGACAATAAAAAAAAAAATAGATTCTTAGTGTTGAAAAGAGACAAAACAAGATATACTGAGAACTTTGGGGGAGAAACACAGCTGACCTTCCTTTCATGTGCACGTTCGGTCCATTGGTTTCCACAAAGACGGTCACGTGTGTAACCGAGCGAAACTCTGCGCTCACCCTAAATTCCGACTACGCCACCGGGGTTTATACCCTCGGAAATGGTTAAACACGGCAACACAAGTTCAATAGCCCATAATGAAGGAAGAACAGAGACGTGACCTTCAAGTTTAACACTTTTATTAACAAGCAGTAGATATTATTTTAATGGGCAATCAGATTTATCAAAGTGTAAAAAAAAAGGAGAAAATCACAACTTTAAAAGATCTGGACTTTAAGCCAAATATTAAAATCATAACCCACTATCTTAAAATAGAGTTACCCAGCCTGCTGGAGGAAAGGGGGAGAATCAAAAGGCCACAGATCCCCCAAGGACCACACACACACCACACGTGCACTGATAAACAAATCAATAATCAACAGCTTTAAAGAATGTATAGTGAATCATACAAATAGAATTACACTCTCAACTCGATACTCATGCAGTGCAGTAAATCTCACACCACCATGCAGTGACGAAAGAGGGACCCGGACGACCCCAGAAGAAAGCACTCCTTGCAGGCTGGTTCCTACAACACAAAGAAATGGGTTGATCAAACCTAAACGGTTGGCAGAAACTAGACTCAACAAGCAAAAACAATTAAGCAAGCACAAGTTACAGCAATACAAAAATCATAACCATCAATAAACGATTTAAAAAAAACAAAAATAAGTCATAAACAAAACAGCAGGGCCTAGACATCAGAGCTCCGTGTGCATAGAGCTCCACAAGGAAAGATCTGTCGAGTAAAAAACAAAATGTAAATGCAAAATAAAAATACCTCTAAAACTAACTTAATCTAACATGCTGCTGCAAATACATTAATGAAACACTTGACCCGAAGCAAATGCAGCCACGTTATAAACATTAAGAATGCACAATCCACATCAATGTGACAATCATAATCCACTGCACACATACCTCCGCTGTAATCCAAGAGTGGAGCATGACAATACGATAAAGTGGGATAGAGACGCTGCACAACACAGCTCGCTGCTACAAGCTAAGCCCGGAGTCCACAGCTCCGAATACAACCGCATTAACAGCACACGTGCTCACACTCCCGTATCGAGGATTATCTCCCTGCACTTAACACCAAAATAAACAATAAAAAAAAACATCTTTATACAAATTCTTACAGCAAAGCAAAAGCCATGCTCATACCTCACTATGGCGTTTCCAGAATCACGACACCGGAAGGGGATAGCGGAAGTCAACCATCGAGTCATTACGCACGCCACTACTCGTTGCGCTATTTATAAGGCAAAATAAATACATGCGCCCCGCCCAACGCACCATCCTTATGAACTCGGTCACACATGCTCTGAAAGAAAGAAGAGCTTTGGTAAAGCAACAACAACATGAAAGCCAAGAGCTCATCTTCTACAGTATCGACTCACAAAGCCATGTCTCATGTGATCTGCAGAAACTCTCATGGATTTACATTATGACAGAGATGGAGAACAGCACAGGAACTGCAACTGGAGACTCTGAGGGAAACGTTTATTGCTCAGAGGTTCCTGTAGGTCAAGTGGTAGAGCATAACACCCACAACGCAGAGCTCAAGGATTCAATTCCCAGGGAACACATGCTAGTAAATGCACTGTAAGTCACTTCAGATAAAGCATCTGCCAAAGGAATCCATGTAAATGTAGATTTCGCTTTCATGGCTGGAGAGACTAAATGTTCCCAGTGATGTTCCACTCAAACATCAACTTTTGTCCCAGATGTTCCTCCTCAAAGTTGTCAGATTTGGAGAAAAGAATAAAAACAGAAGGGCATCGTAGTAAAATAACGTAACACGTTTTAACATGTTGCTAGCATAACGTAACACCTTGCTCGCATGTTTTAGCATGTTATTAACATGAATTAGCACATGATTTAACACATTGCTAACATGTTTCAACATGTTGTTAGCATGATTTAACATGTTAACATGATTTAACATATTGTTAACATGAATAAGTATGCTGTTATCATGTTTGAGCATGTTTTAACATGTTGCTAGCATAATTGAATATCTTGCTGGCATGTTTTAGCATGTTGTTAACATACGTTAGCACATTGCTAAAATGATTTAGCAAATTGCTTAGATGTTTCTACATGTTAACAGGATTTAGCATGTTAATATGATTTAACACATTACTAGCATATTTTAACATGTTGCTAGCATGATTTAACACCTTGTCGGCATATTTTAAAATGTTGTTAGTATAAATTAGCACATTGCAAATATGCTTCAACATGTTAGCATAATTTAGCATGTTAATATGATTTAACATATTAGTAGCATGTTTTACATGTAGCTAACATGATTTAACATGTTGCTAGCACAATTTAACACATTGCTAACATGAATTAGTTTGAGCATATTTTAACATGTTGTTAGCATGATTTAACACATTGCTAGAATGTTTTAGCATGTTCCTAGCAATGTTTTAGCATGTTGCTAACATGATTTAACATTTTTAGCATCTTGCTAACACGGTTTAACACCCTTTCATGGCTGGAGAGACTCAGCTCTCAGATGTTCCTCCTCAAAGTTGTCAGATTTGGAGAAAAGAATAAAAACAGAAGGGCATTGCAGTAAAATAACTATGAGTTCATATTGAGATCTCGAATATCTTGAAAAATCTGAGATCTCTTTTGAAATCTCAGGAGAAACATCTGCGAACCTTACCATTTCATCTCACTGCTGTCTAGGAGATACAATAATGATTTGAGGCAAGGTCTGAGAGTTGAGACTAGTAGTAAAATACCTTTTTAAGTGGACGAGGGTGATGGTTTTCTTGAAGCTGCTGCATCAGCTGCAACCTTACATTAAGATCTTTATCACGCTCATTAAAGAAGCTTGTTAACCATGATTCATAGATGACTCCCAAACAGCAGGACTGGAACCGTCAGCGCTGGGAATCTAAGGAGGGCATGGCCTCCATCTGCTGAATCATCACAACGTCTAAACAACTGAATCAGCAGAGAGACTTTTACTGGGAAAACTCTCAGCTGCTCTCATGATGTTGAGATGGAGACTTTACATTGGAAAGAACAAGAAGGGCTTCTCCAATTTTTCATTGTTTGTCATCTGGATCTAGAGTGACACTTCAACCCTTGCACTCTTAAAAATAAAGGTTTCAAAAGGGTTGTTTTGCAAGTGATTCCACAGAAGAACCATTTTGGGTTCCTTAAGGAACCTTTCATGGAAAATAACCCATTTTTGTCTTGGCTTGATGAAGGTTTTAACCCTGTGGAGCTCATTTTTGATCAAAACTTAGGTAAAATATGCAAAATATGTTTTCATTTTTTCATAATTTTTTTACTTTTTACTTCATCAGAATGGTATGAAACTTGGTAAAGGTTTTGGCATTTGCCTGGTAAACACACACACACACACACACACAAATAATCATGGACAATATTTAAAAAGGTTAAATAGTCTTTAAAAAAATAATCAAAATTATACTCCTTGCAGTCAAAAATTGGCACATTGGAAACAAATTTTGAAAATAGTATTTTTGTGCATTTTTTTATGAAAATAAACAAATTTCTATTTTTCTATCTATCTATCTATCTATCTTTTCATAAAAATAAACAAATCTATAAAAATATATATATATATATTAATTTCACTTTTTTCCAACTTTACTTTTTTCATTACAGCAATAATTTGCCAAGTGTCTTCTTTAGAAAGATACCAATACTAAACTTACCAAACTCTGTGCTCCAAAGCATTCAAGATTTACAACAGTTTAAGCTGGAAATTTCATTTTTAGGTCTATGCTCATAAAGTAGTTAACACGTAATTAACGGATTGCAACTACAGCAAAAAATATAATTTAGTACCATAAAATCCTCTGAAAACACGAAATATTAAATAAAATCATGATTGAACTAAACTATATAATACTATAATAAATATAGTGCATTCATTTCATTGAAGTAAAGAAAAAAAAAATCACTTTTGACTGCAACACGAGTGTTACGTGTTAGTTCCTGTTTGCCCTTATTTGGTTTAGTTCCTGTCCTCGTTATTAGTTAATCATCGTTCATTCTTATCACCTGTCTTGTATCATTCATCTCGTTTGCTCATTAGTTTGTCTGTCTTTATAAGCCTTCTGTTTCTGTTCAGTCTTTGTCTCGTATTGATGTTGTTTACATGGAAAACCATGTGTTGATGCTGATTAAAAACTCCTTTCGCTTACTCCTTCGTCGTGCGTAGTTTCTACAACCACGTACTGTGACAGAATACGAGACCTAGACTGAAAATGGAGTTCACTGAGCGCTTCGCTGCCCTGGCGCGCCGAGGTCTCCGGCTGGTCGAGTTTGCACAAGAGTTCTGCGGGCTCGCCGTGTGGACGGGGCTCGACGACGCTTCGCTCAACTCCCTGTTCTGGATCAGGGCCAATTACCATCGCCCCGTGGACCTCCCAGACACCACTGGACTGAGCTGGAGGGAAGGGATCCTCCGATGTCTGGAGAGTGTCCAGCCCTGATCCAGAACCAGCCCGCCATCCAGCCCGTCAGCCGTTTCCCAGTCAAGCCTGCCGTTCGCGGGGAAATCAAGCCTGCCGCCGTCCGCGGCTCACTCCAGCCCTCCAGTGTTGTCTCCAGCATGTAATTCTGAGCTCATGGATATGGCGCGACCCCCGGAGTTCTCAGCTCCTGTCCTCTCCCCGGAGTCCACTCCAGGATGCTCTCCTGAGTCTCCTGAGTCTCCTTCGCCTCCGCTGGTCCCGTCCAGCTCCCCATCATCTCCAGAGTCTCCTTCGTCTCCGCTGGTCCCAGCCAGCTTCGCTTCTCGTGAGCGCCCTCCAGAGCCTGCTCCTCCAGAGCGCCCCCCAGAAGTCCTAATTCACCCAAAGAAAATTTGTGGGGGGGGGGCATATATCCATGGCCATAGTGGCCGGGCCAAGGGCCAAGGCCACGGAGGCGGATCCGCCATAGCCCCCGAGTCCCCTGATCCGCCATGACCCCCCAAGTCTCCTGATCCACCATGGCCCCCCGAGTCCCCTGATCCGTCATGGCCCCCCATGTCTCTTGATCCGCCCTGGAGGCCTTCCTTGTCTCCTCCCTGTTCCTGCCCTGCACCAGCCTCCAGGGCGCCCGCCCCCCCCTCCCCGGTGGAACTGTTACGGCGCAGGACGCGCCTTCCGGGAGGGGGGAGTAACTGTTACGTGTTAGTTCCTGTTTGTCCTTATTTGGTTTAGTTCCTGTCCTCGTTATTAGTTAATCATCATTCATTCATGGAACCATCAATGCCAATAAAGAACTTTTATTTTAATACTGCAGGAAAAAATTATCTCTCTTGTATCTCACAAACAGCAGTAAGATGGAATGGAGAAGACATACATTTTGCTTCTAAGATTTCCCTTCTAGGAAAAAAGTCTCCAATAACATTACGCGTGTTTCAGAAGTGATCTCAACAATGTCTCAAACTCTTCTCTCAGTTTTGTACCTCTATGACAGCTGTTTGGATTGATGGGGTTTTATCCCTCAAACAACTCTGCAGATACACTCTGATTGGGATCCCAGCAGGAAACAATGAAGCGACGGTCAAGTTCAGGAAGGTTTCCCGTCTTTCATGGGCAGGGAGATCTGCCCCAGGAGAGAGTTCACACTCCTCTGTCGGCGCTCACACCGCACTTAAAACGACTCAGAGACATTTCACACGTCTACTGATAAGTGAAGACCAAGCCACTTCCACTTTATTCTTGTAAACCTGGACTCGGAGTATCTGCAGGGCTCAGAATCAACCCACTCTAAAGTTTCCCTCATACAAATCCAACTTCTATTAAAAACACCAAATACTCACCTCACAGCTCCAAATGGGAGGCATGGCCACTTCTCTGGTTAGTCACTGTTCTGTTATTTACATCACTGTCAATTTACACAGTAGTCAACATTTGAAATGGATCAAAAAATTTCAAAGTTGTCCTAAGACAAGAATGGGTATTGTTTTTGGACAACTTTGATGAAAATTTTGATCCAGATCCACATCAAATGTTGACTACTATATTTATGGATTGGTTGAAATCTACATCTCCAATTTAAACTCTCAGTGTGAATACATAACACAAAATATTTTAGCAAAAAGGAGACAATGCTGTAAAAGAAATGGCAGAATTACACAAAACATTCATCAGAGATTCCATATTTAACTTCCTTTATGAATTTTATTTGGTGATGTTCATTTCATTCTCTGTACAGCATATTTAGTCATTATTTACACAATATTTGAACAATTTTTACTCAGAAAATTTACAATTACAAAGAAATGGCAAATAACACACTGAATTAAACATGAAATCCTGATATAGAAAAACTGTTAAAAATAGCGTTTTCTTGTCAAATGTTTTATTTAAAACTTCAAAAAATAATTTTTAGTGTACTCACCCTCATCTCATTCCAAACATATATACTGTATTTTATCCGTGAAACATGAGAAATACATATTAAGGCATTTTTCTTACAACAAAAATCCATAATGATCAGTGAATGTCAAAAATGCCCAAAAAAACCAAACACCACAAAATACCCTAACAGTAGTCCATGTGACTTTATATTCCAATTCTTTAGTCATATAACAGTTTTGAATGATATATGAACAAACCCCTCAGTAAAAACCTTCAGAATATAGATATGAATAAAACTGTAAGCTTTTGTGTTGGTAAGTGCTGCTGAAGTGGAAGATAAAACTTTTAAAGATATGCATTGTTATTGAAATCTACAGATGCAAATAGATAAAGTGCAATAAAATAAACACTTAAACATATATTTTGAATGTTTTCTTTCCACTAATCTGAAAGAAGACAAGTTATGGAAGCAAAACAGCCCAAAATCTCAAAATTGCCCAGTGCATGAGGGGGCTAGGTGTTGGGGAAGTAGTGTCTTGCTTTAAATCATCATAAACGTTTTGAAAACAAACCAATGAACGAATCTCCTCCAACTCGACTTGTGTGGTATAGAGTCAGGATTATTCTGAGATTTTTATCTTCTCACCTGTGGTGCGTATGGAACGAGCACATGCCCTCGCTGACAGTAAACACACAAAACATCAGGCTCTGGGAGAAATTAGGAGCAACTGGACTAAAACAATTCCGGAGGGGAGGAAGTGTGCATGCGTTTACATCCACCATGCAATGCTCCTGCTGGGAACAGAACACTTCCAGAAGTAGAAAAGCACTGAGATACAGGTCTGGATCAAATCTGCAGACTGTCTTCACATTTTCTCCGCTAATTTCTTTTCTTTTGAGAAATCTGCACAATGATTTCAATGCAGAGAAATGTGTTAAACACAGTGTTAAAGGTAGCGGGAAAACGCTTAAATTAACTCAAATAAATGCTTGTGCAATGCTGTTTAAAGGTTTCAACATGATGAAATGTGTGAAACAGAGCAATTCAGTAAAAATGCACCTGCAACATTTTTTAAAGCTTGTTTTATAGTAAGTTGAGCCCCCATTAGAAATATTTGCATTCAAATTTTGCAGAACCAGTAAAAATACACAAAACAAGATATTCAACACAACAAATCATGAATAAAAACACATTATCTATTACTGTTGCTCATACATTTGGTTGGTTGGTTTTTACCCTTCTGTTGTGTTGAGGTCAATTTGGCCCACATTTGATTTTTTTAATTGCTTAAAAATTGGCTGAACTCTGCATTTCTTCTTCAGATTTGACTCTTTCTCATTTAGGGTGATGAATGTGCAAGCAAAGTTGAAATATGTTTTAGAAAGGCTGTACAAATGTTGGTGACATCAGTAGTGTTGTGGTTAAATTGACCTCTATTGGTTTCCATGCAATTCACCAAAAATCAACACTTTAAAAACATCAAAAAGTCAGGTAAAAACAAACAAAAAAAAACTCTGCTGTAACTTGGCAACGACTAAAATATGAAATACATGAGAACTTTTGAAATTTAAGACTCAAAGTTTACTCAAAAATGAAGACTTATCTTCTGAATCATCCAGGGAAGCTTCGCTGTTTCTTGATCTATTTAATGTTTGTGAAAGGATGTTTTGGTTGTTAGTTTTTTTGGATCTCAATTACTAGTTACAGCACTGAAAATAAGTGTGAGAAACACATATTTTTTTAGCTTCACAAGCATTTAGGAACCAGAAATAAAACACCAAGTACATGTTCACCAATTACATACTTTTTGCACCAAATAAAAATAATGTTAGATACTATTTATACTTAATTGTAGCCATGAAAAAATAAATAAATAAAAACAGCAAGGTAATATTTTTTATTTTGTGTCTGATTATTTATTGTTATTATATTATAATTTATTATATTTTAATTAAATTAATTATAATACTTTTTTATTTGTTTTATATATTTTTTAAGTCTCTGAGAAAGTACAATAGAGATTTTCTGTGTTTACATGAAACTTTAATTTATTTTCTGGTGTTGATTTTTGTTGAATCGCATGGAAACCAACATTTGGTCAATCTGACAAAAATTGCACTCATATTTTCAGTACAATAGGAGAGTTAATAAACATTTATGCTTTAGTATGAAAAATAAATATAGCTTAGCAAGCACCACTAATACAACTTATGGGTGTAAGTGATCATTTCAGGACACATTTATTAATTTAATCTTTTAAAGTTGAAGAACGTGGATGTCATTAGTATGAGCCAATGATCAAACACAGACATAAAAGCAATGTTTTTACATGCATGCACCATTGTCCCGTTGTTAAAAATAGCATTAATGAAACACTTTGCGATTGATTTACTTATAAAATCCTTCACGCAATGCACTAAACGCAAATTCCCAATTGCCATGACCGAGATTGAGATCGCACTGAAGCGTTGGCCAACAGCAAAAATGGCCAATTATCTCAGTAAAAAGTGTCCTGTTGTTCTCGACCGGCTCGATCCTCCTCACATGTCATCCATTATTCAACAGTCGCTGTTTTTGGACTGAGTCGAACGGCCAAATATAGCCTTGTCGGATTCGTCATCCCAGAGGCTTTAAACGCAGTTTATTGTGTTTACTATGATGACATATTTCAATAGTTCAATCGTAGACGCCCACAGAACTTTCTGCCCAACAAAAGCGACGTTAGAAAGATTTTCCACTCTGATGTTACAGGTCAATACAGTACGGACTGTTTGCTGGCTTAGCAAACTGACATATTGTTCCTTTTAAAGACGTGGCTCATATTTGGCCTGGTTTAACTCTGCTGATCTAAGCGCGAGCTGCTGAAAGTTGCTCTGTGCTTCTCATGTAAAGTCTAAAGACGATATGGGCATGTTCTGGGCTTTAGCAGACAGCTGGAGGCGACACAAAGCGCCTGAAATCATTCACAGGTTTAGCGTTAGAACAGCAGAAACATCATTTTCCACCTCAAGTGTGTGTGTGTGTGTGTGTGTGTCTTCTGAGAATCCTTATTGTTCCCATGTGGGATCTATAAAGATTTCTCTCCATTGCCCTTTAGCCAAAGATGCATTACTGCACATAATAAAGAGCATCAGCCGCGCGGTTATAAAAATAGCTGCTCTGTAATGTAAAGTGTTTTGAGATGTTCAGCTTTTGATTGGCTGCCAGATGATAAAACCTGAACAGATTTTTATATCAACAACCGAAATGAGGATTTTAAATGCTCTGATTGGATTTATATGTCATTTGGGGTCAGTAAGATTTTTCTGTTTTGAAAGAAATCAATAAGCGAGGACATGCTAAATTGATCAAAAGTAGCAGTAAAAACATTTATAATGTTACAAAAGATTTCCACTTCAAATAAATGCTGTTCTTTTCAACTTTATAGTCATCAGAAATCCTGAAGAAAAATAACTCAGTTTAAACAAAAAAAACCTCTTTTTTTTGTATGAAGAGTTTATTTGCAAAAACAGATAACTCCATTTTTTTAAAAAAATTCAAAAATCATGTTTTTATTGTTTTACTGTGTTAGTTAGCTGTATTTTTTAAGTTATTATTTAATCAAAACAACCCAACTGCAGTTTAATTGATATTAATTGGAATGCAGAATAAAAAATAAAAAAAACATGATTTTTGAAATTTTTTTAAAAACAGAATTATCTGTTTTTGTAAATAAACTCTTCATAATTTGGTCAGCAAATCAACATATTTGAATTATTTAAAATATTAAAATATATTTAAATAGAAAATTGTTGTTTTAAATTGCAATATTGCTTTAATATTTTATTTTATTTTAATATTTTAATGTTTTTATTGTATTTTTGGTCAAATAAATGCAGTCTTGGTGAGCAGAAGGGACTATATTTAATTAATATTTCATTAACTACTAAATGATTAATAATTAGCCTACTAAAATGGGTCACAGGGCTATTTATGAGGAAGGGAATATATATATGCACACACACACACACACACACACACACACACACTACATCACTGTATGTAGTTAAGACAGCACAATAAATCTTTTAAATGGGGGAAAAACATTTGTCTAATCAAACTCTACAGTATTTTGGCTCAAATTCATTTGTCACTTAGTAGCTTGTCAAATTAAAACTACTTTATTAAAGTAAATACGACCCAGTCAACTTTAAATGACTTTAAATATGGGTCCATTTGCAGCAAGAATAAACATGTTTTTGTGAGCTGAATTCAAGAGACATCTGGAAAATAAACATGTTGCATGTTGTTGAGCCAGTGTAGTTCATGGAAATATAAATGAGTTTCAGTGTCTGATTTGTTCGGCCCTCAGCAGGGACTATAATGTCCTCACATGAGTCTGAATCTCCTGACCTGCAGCTGACAGTGGCCTGAATTAACTCTCTCCTCGACGGCTATTTTTACCCCAGTAACAACAGGAACAGCTGAGCAGCTCGAGAACACAGAGGTGAAGGCCAGGCAGAAAAGATGGCATGAGGGAAATATTTAGATGACATCGTAATGCTGTCGACTGACAGAGAGATCCAACGTTTGACCAAATTAAGACGCGTTGATCGCTAACACTATAAATCTGTATTTAATTGTAATTTTAGTATCGGTTGATGCACTAACAAAATAAACAAGATTCTGTCATTTTCTGTAGAAAAAATTATATATATATATATATATATATATATAACTATAATTATATAAACTACATATATATATATATATATATATATATATAACAAATTACATAAACTATATACATATATATATAACTATAATTATATAAACTATATATATATATATATATATATATATAACAAATTACATAAACTATATACATATATATATATATATATATATATATATAAAACTAATTACATAAACTATATATATATATATATATATATATATATACACACACATATAATTATATAAACTATATATACATTTTTTACAATTAAATTACATATATAGTTATTCTAAAATAAAATAATACTATATTATATAATATAATTGAACTTTTTGGAATCATTAAATTTAACGGTTTACTCAACACTGGTGCGAAAATATGCGATCACCTGTGCAAATATATTCCCAACAAATTCAACTTTTTCACATAATAATAATAAGAAGAAGAAGAAGAAGAAGAAGAAGAATGACAATATAATATTAATTTTCAGCAATTAAATTACATATATATATAGATAGATAGATAGATAGATAGATACACATGCAACGTATTATATTAATTCTTGGCAAATGTAAGCAAGCTACCGTTGGAATAATAAACTTTGGAATTATTGGTGTAAGTTATTATTATTTCATTTAACAATTTAACCTTGGTTTGAAAATATGCGCTCACCTATGCAAATGTTTACACAACAAATTCAACTTATGCATGTAAATTATAGCCCAAAGAATTAAGAATTGGTGTCCTTTTCTTAGGTATAAAATGAAAAATAAAGCACCACAGTATCCCATAATACCCTATCAAATGCAGTGCACAATTTGCATGGGCAAAAAGCACTCCGATTTCTTCATGTTTGGTGAGTTTGGGATGAATGGTATAAAGTGAGGAATCTAATACAGGATCTTCAAAGCTTCTGGCATGCAGGTGAGACATCGAGAGACTGACGTAACTCCACACCATACGGCTTTATTAGATGCTAAAACTCTGCCAGGAACGGCAAAGCATTCCCGCGGTTTGTGTCCGATTCCAGAGTTTTACGCCACAAAGCAATAAAGCACTGGAGGATGTGTATTACAGTCATTTTACCATGGTAAAGGGATGTAGTCATGAGTATTGCTGATATGAAACAAAAGCAACAACAGTATTATGATAAATCATGATGTTAAATAATTACAGTAATAATTACGATTCTATAAACATTTTTTTCTCCATAAGGAATAATGTCTACAGTAATTTTACAGTTGCAAAACGATGTAGTAACTTACCATAAAAATGTAACATTAAGAAGATAAGAAAGACGATAAATGCATATCTGTTGCTGCATGTTTAAAATTATATTAAATATAAAATATTACATTAAATATTTGCAATTAAATTACATTGTGATGCACAAAAATAAAATTTTAGATATAAAATAAAATTCCTGGCAAATGAATTACATTAACAAACACACATAAATATTATATACAATAATAATAAATGGGATTAAATTCATTAATATAAATATACATTGATATAAGAATATGCTGCATGTTTAGAATTATATTAAATATAAAATATTACATTAAATATTAGATTTTTTTTGCGACTGAATTACACTGATGCACAAAAATAAAATTTTAGATATAAAATTCTTGGCAACTAAAGTACATTAACAAACACAATTATTATATACAATAATAATAAATACATTTTCAGCAATTAAATTCATTAATATAAATATACATTGATATAAGAATTTGAATTTAAATTAATATTAAGATATTTTTATATCTAATAGTTAAAATGTATATACAAATTGACTTAATTGTCAAGAATTACCTTATAATAATATATAATATAATATTATATTATATGTATATAGGCTATGATGTGATTACTGTGTGTAAATAGATAGATACACACACATTTATTAATTTAAGTTA
>JAFVLL020044618.1:27071-37071 GCA_021397915.2 Tor tambroides | reverse complement strand
GTAATATTAACATGGTTTAAAGTTTAAAACTTATTTATTTTCCACATATTGTACATTATTATTTGCTCCTCTAAGCCCGCCTTTCCAAAGCCTTAGTTTTACAAAGCTCATCGTTCTGAGAAGCGAGGCATTCTCTGATTGGCAAGCTATCTAGTGCGTTGTGATTGGCCGAATACCTCAAGCGTGAGACGGAAATGTTACTCCCCTCACTGTATTGTGATGCCGTGTCCTGGCGTGATGAGACTAAAACAATAAAACCCATTACAAACCAGGCATTTGTTGCATCCAGTGGAAACATAATTACTGATTATAATGACTTATACTGTCTTTTTACAAAATTAAACATTACCATGTCTGCATTTGTGATCGGAGAAACACAAACAACAAGCACTACTCTACACTGCTCAAAACTCACGTTTGAGTCGTCAGTGACAGAAACATACTTACAGGCTGTGAGTCAGAAGCTCAGACTGTTCTTGCAAAGCTGGAATTGCTCCACTTTATAGAAACAGTCTTTGTGTGAGCCAGCATTGTAGCTTCCAGGTTCAGGAAATAGTCCTCCGTAAAATGTGCTGCACACACTCGAATATTTGCATTGTACTACTCTGGAACAGTGTTATAAATACAACTTAACCACTGATTTCTAGTTGTGTCCTCTTTTGGAAGCCCAAACAAAGTAGTTTCTCTTTCACAATGAAACACAGTGTCTCCAGGACATGGCACCGGCGGCAGCAACAATACTACAGCCAGAGTAATAGCTCCGCCTTCTTTCACTGCGTGTACGTTTGGGTGGTGTTATGAAAATCTCCCCACATCGTGACGTAGAGATGTGGGGCGTGTTTGAACGAGCCGTTTTAGGGGGGCGTGGCAGAGTCTTAACTTTGATAAAGAATATCTCTTTGGTTTTGAGACTTTAGTCTTTGCAGCTTCAGGGATCTTATCTATGCACAAACAGCTTGTAACACTCCAAAGAGAAAGGAAAACTTGAAATTGCATCATATGACCCCTTTAAGAAATTTCTGAGCGCCTCATCTTAATATGCGCTGTAATTTAAGGATGTATCTCTATAAAAAGTTACAGGAGATGTTCAGATATATGCTCTGCTCAAGAACAGACACTTCAGCTTCATGAATGTGACAAGAAAGCTTACTCATCAATAACTAAAGCTAGTCATTACTCTAGAAGAGACTGACACAGTTAACTTACAACAGGACATGGACCTTAACATTTATTTTTTGTTTTACATCTTTTGCAGATTGATTACCATCCTCTGAAGATGAATGTGTTAACGTTTTGTGCTTACACAACTAATAAGCACAAACATCACAGAACTCATCAAATGCACTGAAATATTTTTTACTGATGCCTGTGCTGCAGTTTTCCCTCCAAAATGATGTCACTTCCTCAATGGATGATGATAATAATAATAATAATAATAATAATAATAAACAAATAAAAAAGTGATACTGAGGATAGTAATGGCACAGGGTGAAAAAAACTATAAATTAATTATACATTAAAACAAAACTGATTTTATGTTAAAAGATAACTCATTTCTGTAATTTTTCAAATGGGAGTTTAATATTTTATGCAGTAAATTGTATATGCATTTATTTCTTTCCTCTGCAGTGCGTAAATGCACAGACTATATTTTGAGCATTGCATAATGCAGACAGGAAGTGTATGAAGTTTGTAGTGTTTCTGCGCAGCAGTCATTAAACACATCTGCAGTGAAGCTTCTTCATGCAAACGAATGCAAATACAAATCAGTAAATGTTTGACACGTTTGCATTTTAATGATCTTGTTAAATCTGTGACTTGCACGAACCCCTAAACGTCCCAATAATGCTAATATACTGTATAACTGTATAAGTGGGACGCTTTTTTCATGCATCAGATATTTAAGCATGAATCTGTGCTGCTGAAGTGCAGCTGTTGTTTGGGGGTTTAGGTGATGGGTGATTTCACAGGTCAGGTTGATGGTCAGGTCAGAGGGCTGCGTTTACTCAGAGGGGCACGAGGGCTTTGCACCCTACCTGCCCTGCTGAACCTGCCCCGGGGCAACAATAGTGATGTACATGCAGAGGCATATTCTTTTTGGGAAACAATGTTTTTATCAGAATTGCTTGACCAGCATGCTTTTGCATCATTGGTTGCATCAACAACATGATTTAATGACTATTTATGAGCCAAATTCATACATTTTAAGCAAATGCGTTCCTGCTAATACGTGCATGTACTTACGTGTTTGTGCGCAGCGGAGCAGACGTTTATCAATTCAGGGCATGAATCAAACTTCAAGATGAATCTCAGGCTGCTGTGTGGCCTCAGGCAGACGTACACATTTTTCCTCCATCACAGAACATGTAACTTCAATCTGCACTGCCATCTGGACAAACAAGAGGACAACGACAAGAGACAGAATCAAACGCTGGATATCTATTAGACCAGTTGAGTTTGTTTCTATGTGGTCCATGACATCAAATGAGTTACTGATCTACAAATATGATGGTATATGAATATAGTAATTGTACCGAAGCATGGTAGTACCATGTGTTTGGACCTGCACTACAGTAATACTATTGTATTCTTTAAAGAACCTTGGAGTACCATGAAAACACTAGATTTTGTGGAACAATACTAAGGTAATCATACCATGGTATTACCATGCTTATTGAACATGCACCGTGACAGTACCATGGTAAGTGTGTATTTGAACTTACCATGGTGGTGAATATGAAAAATAAAAATAAATACTAAAATAAAAAACAAAACATGAATATTGATTTAAATTAAAATGATATTATGACCCAGAGCAAAAACCATAAAACTAATGTTTAACGTCATTATATAATGAATGCCCAGTACTATGATATTACACTGTAAAATGGTACAGCACAGTACGCTTTGTAAGGTGGAACTGGTTTATTTTTAGCCTAAATAAATAATCAATAAACCCAACTGGGTGATCAGGACCCCAACACAGCAATGCAATGCAATGCAATAAAATAATTGATTTGAATTAAAATTATACTATGAACCAGAACATGGAGCAAAAACCATGTTTAATGTCATTGCACATCAGTGTAAGATCAGGTAATACTATATTTCACAGCATAGAATGAATGCCAAGTACTAAAATAAAACAAATATTGATTAAATTAAATAATCGAATTTCAAATGTGGAATGAAAAACTACCACAGATGTGGTGACATTATACAATGAACCCCAGGATTGATTAATCACAGTCCAGTATTCCAGAGAACTGTTCTAATCATGGCTTGTTAATGGACAGACTTCACTGCATTAAACTGAATCCTTCCCAACATAATCACCTCCAGACTGTGGAAGAGTCCAGGGGTTTGGCCTCACACTGCTATAGGGAATCTCACACCTCCTATAGAGGCGTCTCATGTGACTGACGCTCATTCGAGGAAACCCTTCACTGAGCGTGGCGCGAGTCAAACAAAACACTATACCAGCTAACAGGGAAAACGTTCTCTCAAAGTTATGAACTACGTATCATGAATGATCCATTATCAATGTTCTTAACGTTAAAAGGACAGTTCAAGCAAAAAACGTTTACTCTCATTGGAGATATTTTGAAGAATGTTGTAACCAAACAGTTAACAGTAGCCATTGACTTCTATAGTATGGAAGTCAATGGGTGCCATCAAGTGTTTTTTTTCTTTTGTAAGCAAATGATGAGGAAAGAAACTCTACAGAGGGGAAAAAAACCCTCATATCGGTTTCGAACAACTTGACTGAGTTATTGATGACAGAATTTTCATTTTTGATTTGATTTAATTTTATTGCCACATCCGCTTCACAGGCTAGATTATACATTAAAAACAATACAGTACACAATACAAAAAATTAAAGGAATTCTAAAACAAAGTGTACATAAAATTCTATTAAAGATTCTTTAAATTTACCTTTGAAAGAAATTGTAAAAGTTTTCTGGGTTCTCGTTTTTGTGTGAACTACCCCTTTAATGTTATATGGTCTTTAATAATGTTGTCTAATCATATGCACAAAAACATTATTATATAACATTGATGGAAGGTTTTTTTTCTGAAATATGTTGTTGGACATTTGTTTCACATTTTTTTAAATGCTACTACTTGTATCAGAAAGTTTACAGCACATTCAAAAGTAACATTTTCACAATGTTTGCAAAATGCTAAAATGGAATGTTCGCTTTTTTTTAAATATTTAAAAAACTGGACATTTAGATTGTTCACAGAATGTCCAGTAATAATGCTTTCATAACTTAATGGGGCTATCTGATTTAGATGAATCTTCAAATCACAGCTAATTTTGGTTCAGGGCCTGGTCTCAGTAAATTAAACCATAATAATGGCGAACTCCATGAACAGTTGCACAGACTTTGTGACAAACTTATATAAAGTTGAAGTTCTGCTCAAAAATATCTAGTATGCTTCTTCTTGCATCGTGTCTGAAACAAAAATTGAGCACTAACCTAATAAACTTCATCTTCAGCATCACTTATTGCATCAATCCAGAAGCTACGACTTTGTTTCCAAGTGAACTCTGGGAGTTTCAGTGTCACTGAACCTCATTTAAATCAGCACTTGAATTAATATGGATTTTGCAGTATGCAGAAGAACACACTGTGCATATTGCATATGGTCCAACATGCTGATTTAGTTAGTTCATCTTGGAAATAAAGTGGTTAGTGTGCCAATTTAATTACACTTTGTGAGAAAAGGTAATTTGTTGCACTAGAAATGGTAGGTCAAGGTGACCTCAAACAGTGTCCTCAGGTTCTATTTAGCACATTTGACAAATCTAGTAGATTATCTGGGTTTTCCACAAATGCAAAAAAATAGTAATATGCGTTTCATGTAATATGCAAGCCATGAACCAAGTCAAGCACAAACCTAATCTCATGTTTGGAGATGCTGCCACCTTGAGGTGGAGAGGAATTATCACACAAACACAGCATTGCAGGGGATAGTTCACTTGAAAGCATCATTCTGTAATCATGTACTCACCTTCATATCAATATATTTATATACTTTTTGTAATGCAAAGAATGTCTATAGGGTCAAATGTTTGGTTCCCAACATTCTTCAAATTGTCTTCTTTTGTATTCTGTAGAAAAAAATGAAAGTCATACAGGTTTGTAACATCATGAAGAGGTTAATTACTGATGACAGAATTGACAACTTTGGGTAAACTATCCTTTTAAGTCTAATGCAACAGCTCTTAAACTTAAAATATACATAATAATGTATGTTAAATCAGAAGAGATGATGAAGATGAGAACAAAAACTTCAGAGAACTTTTGGGCATGGTTTAGGGATTTTGGGAGGAAAAGCTCACAAATCAAGGTTCAATAAGTACATAGCTCTTTTTTTTTTTTTTTTAACATAATGGCATTGTGTGCACATCTAACCTGTTTGAAGGTGCTGCCATCTGGTGGTGGGGAAGAGTCATCACACAAGATGAGAACTGAAATGTGACCCTGGACAACAAAACCAGTCTTTAAGTGTCAAATTTTCAAAATTGAGATTTCTACATCATCTGAAAGCTGAATAAATAATCTTTCCATTGATGTATGGTTTGTTAGGATAGGACAATATTTGGCCGAGATACAACTATTTGAAAATCTGGAATCTGAGGGTGCAAAAAAATCTAAATATTGAGAAAATCACCTTTAAAGTTGTTCAAATGAAGTTCTTAGCAATGCATATTACTAATCAGAAATTAAGTTTTGATATATTTATGATAGGAAATGTTCAAAATATCTTCATGGAACATGATCTTTACTTAATATCCTAATGATTTTTGGCATTAAAAAAAAATGGATAATTTTGACCCATGCAGTGTATTTTTGGCTATTGCTACAAATATACCCCAGCGACTTAAGACTGGTTTTTGTGGTCCAGGGTCACAAATGTGATTGGTACTTACCTGTGCAATAGTCACATCTATGATGCCAGAGTGATCTGGGTAGATTTCAGCACATTGTCATATATTACAGATGCCAGTCTTCAGTCAAAACAAAGAGTGAAAGTGAAAGAACAAATACATGGGGAGCGTGAAATTCAAAAAGTTTTTGTTCTGGTGTAGTCTCCTGAAAAAAAAAAAAAAAATACACATCATTTTACACAGGCACAACAAAAACAATCCTTGAGAAGCAGAAATAAAAGCATTCTTAATAACTAAAGCATAACTTTTTAATAATATTGGATGCATTTGATTAGAGGAGATTCTTTGAAGTGGTCTTCTCAAGGTGCAAACAGGAAATAAACTGCTCTGGTCATGTGACATTTTGCACTAATCATGTGAAACTGCACATAATTAATTGACCCTTTATTTTTTCCATATTTGCAGGATGTGCACTAAAACATCAGTCAGTCAGTTTTTTAGAGCTTTAGAAATGAAAACCTTTTTTGTGGGATTAAATGTGTTAATCACCACCTTAGCTTCTGACTTACTCATATTTACATGCATATGCTTCTTTCCTCACTTCAAAGTATATTTTGTTGTTTTTACATACGTGTCAACCTGGTCTACCACTACTCTACTTTTTTTTCTTTTTTTTTTTAATTACATAACAAGAACATTAAATACAACATACATAGAGGATCACAGCATTTTTCACTATTATCAATTACATTCATAACAGCATCAATGGGACAAAGAAAGAAAAAGAAAGAAAGAAAAATACTACAGGGGATAACTTACAAGAAATTTCCATAAGAAAATGATTAAAAAATTCTATACATCCTTTTTGCTTTTTTATTTCTTAGATCTTTTTAAAGCTTCAATGTAACGTTTCAGTTCAATTTTAAATAAAGTAATGTTAGGTTTATTATTAGATCATTTTGGTATTTCCCATACATAATTATTAAATTAATTACCAAATTTTGCTCCAAACTCTTATTTTTATACAATAAAAATATATCTTTACTAGAACCTTTAATTTTAGAAATTTAAGGGGAGACACTGCAGGCAAAAACACTGTTTTTTCATGCAACTGTCAAGTTTGAGATTTTAGGCTTTTTGATTTTTCATAAAGTGTTTTTTTCAGACTAGTGGAAAGAAAACATCCAAAAGACACTGTTAAGTGTTTCTTTTCTAGCACTTGATCTATTTGTGTCAATAGATTTCAATTACAATACATATTTTTAAAGGCCGTTTTCTCAAAATGAGTTTTTTCTCCTACACCGAGCCGTAAATCTCCACATTTACTCACACCAAACTTGACATTTGTATTCCTGTCTGTATCCCGAAGGTTTTTTTACAGATGGATTTGTTCATATACAATTTGCTTGATTATATACAACATTTTAATCCCCCCAAAATTGTGAAAATATCATGTTTTCTGTCCGTTCTAAGCATTTTCTGAATTATGGAGTGACAAAAATGAGATACCCAAAATTCCCTCTGTAAAAACTTTTGACTCTAATATGTCAAAAAAAAAAATTTAGCAAGAATTTTGAAACTGACTTCATCCAGTGTTTAGATTTTTGTTCTAGAAATCTATGCAAATAAGCACATATTTCATTAAATAATGACTCATTTGCATATCTAAACCTAACATTTTAGAAAACTTGTAATACAAAAAATGGTTGCAATTATCTATGTAATCAATCAGCTGGGTAAGTTTTTTGTTTTTTACTCTATTCACCTGCAGTGTCTAGCTATTATATATTCAATATCAATCCAAAACATTTGGGTAAATATACAATCATAAAATAAGTGTTTTATGGATTCTACCTCTAAGTTACAAAAGATGCATGTAGTCTCTAAAAATGTTTGCAACTATTTGTCTCACTCTGTAAATCAAATGAATAACTTACCACTACTCTACTTATTATTATTATTATTATTATTATTATTACGAACATTGTCAATCAGTAAAAAAGCAATAACAATACAAAAATACAAAATAATAATAATAATAATAATAATAATACAAAGAAAATTAAATAAAAAAAATTATAATAACAAAAATAAATTACAAGACAGGGCTATAAAATTAAATAAAACACATTGCATTCAAAGGAAAAGACTAAACAGCTTTTAAAGCCTTCTTATTACATGAGTTAGAAATAGTAATACATAAAACAGTGGTTTCTGACATGAAAATTTACATTTATGTATATCAAATTTTGTGCATGCGTGACGCGTCGATGGGCGTGTCCGGTGAACCAAACGTCACACCGACGACGCTCGGCGTCCGTACCGAGAGGCAGAACCGATTCCGCCGCGGAGAGCCGCCTTCAGCACCGCATTCGCGGAGAAGCCGTCCCGAACGGACCCAGATGTGTGACTGTTAAAGTAGGCAACCGTTCCGCGCCGATCTCAGGGAATCACGCGCCATGGCTCGAGTCGGTAACGGAGCGGACGGCGCGGAACCGGAGGAGGTGAGTGTCAGATATCTGCGCTCCAGTCGAGGTCACGATACTGTCGAGAAGAACGCTTGTTTATTTAGGGCACTCGTTAGGTGTTTTGACGCTGACACGCTACATAGGGCTCTTTTCCTCTCAGACGCGGAAGTCGCTTTGTGTTTGTCTAGATTTCTTCATAAACTCGGAGGTCACAGTGATTTAATTACATATTGACAGTACAGTATGCGCGTGTGCGTTCAGGTAAACGTCATTTGCATATTTATGAACGGCGGTGACGTCATAAAGGTTAAGCACGAAGCTCATTCACTTAGAAGACCCTCTAACTCTAGCACTCTCTGTTGTAATTCTATTGTATCTTTGTTTTTCTTTTTTTTATATATATATATATATATATATAAACTTGTCCCTTTAAGACATGCACTCTAGCCTATTTGTTTTCTAACCGCTTGTTTTCTTTAAAAAGGCCTCTAACAGTAGCTTTCTCTATTTCTTTTTTTTTTTAAATTCTATATCTGTTTTATCTTTATTTGTTATATAAATTAAATAAAAAAAATCTTGCTGCATGTACTGCGTTGGGCTAACTGAGACTTGTTATAGCACTTGAATATTGTTGCTCTTTTGTTGATTTTGATCCATTGTTTCTGTTGTCCTCATTTGTAAGTCGCTTTGGATAAAAGCATCTGCTAAATGAATAAATGTAAATAAAAAGTGATGCATTGGAAACATGGTACAGTACAGCGATAGTTTTAATACTATTCTACACAGTATCTACATGACTGCTTCAAAGAATATCATAGTAGTATGAGTACTATCAAAACTTTTGTTGCTATGTTCATAGCAATGCTATAGTTATCATCCTAATTCTTGTTTCAATCTCAAATCGCAATACAGTGGTTACCATCATAACTGGTGTTTCCATGGGATGTTGTTATGGTTATGATAATAACCGTAAAAGAGCTGGGGAGTAACTGATTACATGATCATATATCATTTTGGGGTCATGGGGTCATGTGACTGGAGTAATGATGCTAAAAATTCAGCTTTGAAATCACAGGAATAAATTACATTTTAAAATATATTCACATAGAAAACAGTTATTTTAAATAGTAAAAATATTTCAAAATATTACTGTTGTACTTTGGATCAAATAAATGCAGGCTTGGTGAGCAGAAGAGACTTCTTTAAAAAACATTAAAAATCTCACTGTTCAACAACTTTTGACTGCTAGTGTACATTACCTAAAATGAGTAGATTGTGTTACTAACTTCAGTTTTCTTTATGTAATCTGTAATCAGCAATAGACTACAATTTGTAAGTAATCTACCCAGCTCTGCATATCAGCGCGTCATTTCTTATCTAATATTGTCACCTGACAGAAATGTTTCCATGGTAACCAGGTGCTTCAGCCTGTTGTTGTGGATTGGTAGCCACTTATCCTGAAACACACACACTCACACACTCTCTCACACACACACACACACACACACACTCACACTCACACTCACACACACACACACACACACACACACACACACACTCACTTGTTCTGCTATCCTTGTGGGGACTCTCATAGGCGTAACATTGTTCTGCTGTAGAGACCGTATTTTCTATC
>JAFVLL020044618.1:25000-26971 GCA_021397915.2 Tor tambroides | reverse complement strand
CACAATAATCCACAGCACTCCAGTCCATCAGTTAACATCTGGAGAAGACAAAACCTGAAACAAATCCAGCATTAAGACGTTTTTAACTCAAATATATGAGTCCATAATCCATAATAACGCTTCCTCCAGTGAAAAAGTGTTCTGGTCTGAATCAGGAGAGAAATCTGCACAGATCAAGCAGCGTTTACAAGACAAAACAGATCTAAACTTTAAAGCTTTTGTCTTCTCCAGACATTAACTGATGGACTGGAGTCTTGTGGATTATTGTGATGTTTTTATCAGCTCTCATTCTGACGGCACCCATTCACATCCATTGCTGAGACACTGATGCAATGCTACATTTCTCCAATCACAGTTGATTTTTCACTTTCAACAGAGCTGTTTTTGTTGTACTTTGATTAGTTTCAGAGATGTTAATGCTTTGACTGCTCTCTGGTCTGTTTTCAGTGTGGACCGGAGCTGACGCGAGGAAACCGCCGCCGTTTTTATCGTTGTGTTGTTATTCTGAAATCAGGCTTTTTACCCGCTGTTGGAGAGAGTTTTATCCGATCGGTTGCAGTTATTTATTCACGCTGATAAGAAGAGCGTTTTGACCGTCCCGTGCGACTCCTCATGTAAGTCCCAGGTTCCCCTGAGCTCATCTGGGATCTCTACACTAGGTTTTCCTCTCATAGATGAATCCCAATGCCTTGATGTCAGTGTTTTTGTTCTTCAGTACTTCAGACGGGTGTCGTTCTGCAGAAAACGAGAGCGAGAGACACTAATAAAGGTCAGAGCTCATCCAGATTTCTTGTGAAGTCTGATTTGATTCTGATGCTGACTGCCCCGGATGCATTGTTCAGATTTATGCCTTTCCTTTTATCACAGAGCATTAAATCACATCAGCAGTGAACATGCAGACTTCAGCAGTGTGTTTTACAGACACACCACAGGCACAGTCTGAACTATTCGAGGGAAATTTGCCTAAATGTTGTCTGTAAATACAGCAGATCTAGTTAGACGCCTCCCAGACCGATGTTTGTTCCCTGTTCTGTTTGTAAGATGTGACACAATCAAGTACATTAAACCCGAGCATTAAAAAATGTTAAATGGTGTGTTTATACACAGGGCAGCTACATTATATTCACACAGTGACTCCGTGAGGAAAACACTCTTTCACACTCACTCACACACACACACACTATATCTGATCTGAATCCGGTGCTAATACAACAGACGCTGTCTTTAATGAATGCTTTTAGCCGTAACTCGTTCTAGCTCAGACGCCCCTAGATTTGTATTATTAAGCACTTGCATGTGCTTCATGTGTGGATATTACAGTGAATATGCATTAAACTGATCTTCAGTACTCACTGGAGCTGGTGTTGTGATTTCGTCGGATTCTTGTGTTCAGACTTGATAATAATAACATCTGATGGCCTTCAAAATGCAGACTTAGAAAACAGCTCACTATGTTTGTTACTGCATCACAATGTCATGTACCTGATCTTTCATTTCCAATGTGATGAAACCAAAAGTTTATATAATACATAATATTAATAGTGTATGTGTGTGTGTGTATATATATATATATATATATACTGTTAATATTATGTATTAGTACTAAAATTTAATAGTATTAAATTTAATACTGTTTAATATTTTAAATATACATTTACATATATATATATATATATATATATATTATTGCTGTCAAACGATTAATCGCATCCAAAATAAGTTTGTTTACATAATATATGTCTGTGTACTGTGTATATTTATGTATATATAAATACACGCATGTATATATTTCAGAGAAATATGTTAAGTTTATATATTAAATATTTATTTGTAACAAATAATATAAATATAGACATGTAAATACGTGTAAATATTTTCAATATATACTGTATGTATGTATTTATATAAACATAATAAATATGCACAGTACACACATGCAAACAAAAACTTTTTGTATGCGATTAATCGCGA
>JAFVLL020044618.1:0-20000 GCA_021397915.2 Tor tambroides | reverse complement strand
GGGGGTAGGAGTTAAGAGCTCTCACAGCCTGGGGAAAAAAGCTGTTGAGCAATCTGACAGAGTGAGCTTTGATACTCTGGTACCGTCTTCCTGATGCTAGGAGCTGGAAGAGGTTGAGGGAGGGATGGCTGGGGTCCTTCACGATGCTGGAGGACTTGCTGGAGCATCGTGCAAGGAAAATGTCCTGGATGGAGGGGAGAGGAGCACCGATGATCTTTTCGGCTGTGTTCACCGTCTGTTGTAGGGTCTTGCGTTCAGCAGCACTGCAGTTCCCGAACCAGACAGTGATGCAGGTGGTCAGCACACTCTCAATGGTGCCCCTGTAGAAAGTGGTGAGGATGGGTGGCAGGAGACTTGCTCTTTTCAGCTGGCAGAGAAAGTGGAGGCGCTGTTGTCCCTTCTTGTCGAGTGACATGACATTGGTGGTTCAGGTGAGATCCTCTGTGATGTGCACCCCCAGGAATTTAGTGCTGCCGACTCTCTCCACAGTTGAGCCATCGATGGTTAGTGGGGGGTGGTTAACAGAGTTTCTCCTGAAGTCCATCACAACCTCTTTTGTCTTACTCACAGGTTGTTGGCACCACACCATTTCGCCAGCTATGCCTCTTCCTCTCTGTAGTGCGTTTCATCGTTGTTGCTGATGAGGCCTACCACAGTTGTGTCATCAGCAAACTTGATGATGTGGTTGGAGCTGAACTTGGCAGTGCAGTCGTGAGTCAGAAGTGTGAAGAGCAGCGGGCTGAGCACACAGCCTTGTGGGGCACCTGCGCTCAGTGTGGTAGTGCTGGAGGTGTTGTGGCCGACACGGACTGACTGAGGTCTTGCAGTTAAAAAGTCCGGGATCCAATTACAGAGGGAGGTGTTTAGGCCCAGAAGGTTTAGTTTGTGGATGAGCTGTTGTGGGATTATTGTGTTGAATGCTGAGCTGAAGTCGATGAACAGCATTCTTACATAAGAGTCTTTCTGTTCCAGGTGAGTAAGAGCTAGGTGGAGAGTGGTGGATATTGCATCGTCCGTTGAACGGTTTGGACGGTATGCAAACTGGAATGGGTCCAGCGTGTTTGGGAGGCTGGACTTGATGTGATGCATGACTAACCTCTCAAAGCACTTCATCATGATTGGGGTCAGTGCTATGGGACGATAGTCATTCAGACAGGACACGGGTGACTTCTTTGGTACTGGAATTATGGAGGTGGATTTGAGACACGTGGGGACGACTGCCTGGCTCAGCGAGGTGTTGAAGATGTCTGTTAGGACATCCGTCAGCTGTGCAGCACAGTCTCTCAGTACACGTCCAGGTATGTTGTCAGGGCCCGCAGCCTTTCGTGGGTTAATCCTGGATAGGGTCTTCCTTACATCGGCTGGAGAGAGACAGAGTACCTGGTCGTTTGGAGATGTGGGTAGTTTCTGTGCAGGTGTGTCGTTCTGTATCTCAAATCGTGAGTAGAAGTGGTTGAGTGCATCTGGTAAGGATGTGTCATCGTCACTGGCCTGTGGCGGGGGCTTGTAATCAGTGATGGTCTGAATGGCTTGCCACAGGGTCCGAGTGTCTTTACTGTCACTGAAGTTGTTATTGATTTTTTTAGCATACTGATGTTTTGCCTTCTTGATGCCATGAGACAGATTGGCTCTTGCTGTTTTGAGGGCTGCTTTATCTCCTGATCTTTATCTCCTTTATCTTTATGTGTAGATCACTCATAAAAATCTGTTGCAACACATTTACACTCATTCACCTTTGATCTGTGTGTGTGTGTGTGTGCGCGCCTGCGTGTGTGCACGCCTGTGTGTGTGTGTGTGTGTGTGTGTGTGTGTGTGTGTGTGTGTGAGTGTGTGCACACCTGTGTGTGTGTGTGTGTGTGTGTGTGTGTGAGTGTGTGCACACCTGTGTGTGTGTGTGAGTGTGTGCACGCCTTTGTGTGTGTGTGCGCGCGTGCGCAAGTGTGTGCGTGTGCATGAGTTTGTGTGTGTGTGTGTGCGCGAGTGTGAGTGTGAGTGTGCGTGTGAGTGTGCGTGTGAGTGTGAGTGTGCGTGTGTGTGTGTGTGTGCACGCCTGTGTGTGTGTGTGAGTGTGCGTGTGAGTGTGCGTGTGAGTGTGCGTGTGAGTGTGCGTGTGAGTGTGAGTGTGAGTGTGAGTGTGCGTGTGCGTGTGTGTGTGTGTGTGCACGCCTGTGTGTGCGTGTGCGAGTGTGTGCGTGTGCGTGAGTGTGTGTGTGTGTGTGTGTGTGTGAGTGTGCGTGCGTGTGCGTGTGTGTGTGTGTGTGTGTGTTAGACTCCCAGCTACGAAATCAAAATGTCATGAAGATCTTTGAAGCTGTTTTTGTGAGATCATGTCATTGTAGGGCAGTGCAGTGAACTATATCAAATATTTATTAATGTTGTGGGTAAAACACTATTGTTCTTCGGATGTATTGTTTTTTTAAGTGCTGCTGTTTCCTCTGCGGTTTGAAAGATGTGGTGAAATATTGATGAGAGCAGCACACTCCTGACATTATCAAACTCTTCATGCATTATTATGATCATGGAGTTTTAATAGGACAGGGTCAGTGACGCCTGATATAATGCAAGTGTCTGGAATATCACTTGGACATAAAATTGCAAAACAAAATTTAAACCTTGAAACCTGTTGGGTTTTTCCTCTAACTTCAGCCCGAGTGATTTATGGAGGAATCTCTGTAAAAGTTCACTCATCACCACCAGTAATTGCTTGAGGCCAAAAACTAAATAAACTACTGATACACACTTCGTGATTCCAGACGGACCCTCATTCCTCATTCAGCAAAACTAGAAATACAGGAGCCGCAGAATAATGGGTCATCTGACAGGTTATTATGTGAGAGCGATTCTGACTCTGCCATAATTGTTTTCTGTTTTTATTTATTATTTTAATATTTTTTAATATTTTTTTTATAATTTTTAAATTATATTTTATTTATTTTTTTACTATATTTTATTAAGTATTTGTAATACTTTAATTCTTATTATTATTTTTAGCTTTCTAATATTTTAAATTTCTGAGAGCCACATTTTGTCCGTAGGATATGTAGGTTCATGCCAAATTTGAAACATTACCACCAAGACTGTATTTCTTTGATCAAAAATAGAGTAAAAATTTTGAAAAATTATTATAATTTAAAACAGCTGTTTTCTATGTGAATATCTGTTAGACTGTAATTTATTTCTGTGATCTGCAGCTGTATTTTCAGCATCATTACTCCAGTCTTCAGTGTCACATGATCTTCAGAAATCATTCTAATATGCTGATTTACTGCTCGAGAAACATTTCTGATTATTATCAATGTTGAAAACAGTTGTGCTGCACAATATTTTTGTGGAAACTGTGACACATTTTATTTTTCAGGATTCACAGATGAATAGAAAGTTCAAAAGAACAGCATTTATTTGAAATAGAAATCTTTTGGAACATTATAAATGTCTTTACTGTCACTTTTGATCAATTTAATGCGCCCTTGATGAATAAAAGCATTCGTTTCATAAATGAAGGTACGTTGATGAAAGCATCAGGTTTGCAACAGTCCAAATTGAGTTGGATAACTGCATTTCTATAAATAGAGACAGTGTGTTAGTGAAAGTCACAGCTGATCTGAGCTCGTGTGTGTTAGAGAGAGTGTGTCACGTGATCACATGATCAAACACACACACACACACACACACATGTTTATGTTCATCATCTGTTGTGTTTGTTTCAGGACTGTTTTGAAGATGCTTTCGATCGCATCCCAGTGTGAGTATCTGATCAGTGTGAACCCAACACTTCAGATCATCCGTCAGGTTTCTGCAGGACTCAGTGTGTGTGTGTGTGTGTGTGTGTGTGTGTGCAGGGCGTCTAAGATGGACCTGCGTACGTCTATAGAGGAGTGCAGCATGGCCCTCAACCTCGTCCTCAACAACAAGTTCTCTGAAGCGCTGGATCTGCTCAGACCCTGGTAAACCACTGCTTCCTGGTGACTTTTATTTTGTAATTATGTTGACACATGCTTTTGTTCCTCTTCTGTAAGCTACATTGAGTCAAAGTGTCTGCTAAATGTAAATGTCAAATTAATTCAGTTTCAGTTTAATTGTTATTAGTTTCAGTTCAGTTTTAGTTCATGTGGTCACGTGGTTAAGATTCCATGCATTCGTTTATATGAACCAACAATGAAAAATACTTACTAATACATCATTAAAAATTAATTTATTTAATATTCTAATCTTAATAAAAAATTGTTTAATTAAACACATTAACTAATATTAACAGATTTTTCATTAACTTAAATCCAGTAAATATATTATTATTGATCCATCAGGATTTATGGCTCATAGAGTCTGATATAGTGAGAATATGAAGGAAAAAAAAGCTCAGTTTTATTCAATCTGAGCAAAAGCGCTCCTCAGAAGATGTGAGATGAAGATCATTCCTCCGCTGAGGAACAGTGAAAGTAAAGCTTCTGGAAACAAACGCTCCTCAAAAGATCCTGATGATCAGATTTGAGACTAAAAAATGATTGATGGAGAATCTGCTTCAGTCCAGTAAGAGTTCATCTGGAGATATGACTGCAGTTATTCTGACGTTAGGGCTGGACGATTAATTGAAAACGAAATTCAGAACCTCTAACCGACGTAATTTTCCCATGTCGGTTATTTCGTTTTTTTAATCCTATTAATACTCTCCCCTTAAACACATACTACCGCATCGGCACTGTACGGCGCTGTCTCGCGTGTTTTGCAGAGCCTCTCATGTGAGCGTTTTTACACTTTTACACGCAGTGCCGCTCGTCAGTGTCAGTTCCAAAACAGTGGACCAATCAGAAGACCCCGGAGGCGGGGCAAGCGTTTGAGCTTTTGTTTACAGTAGCAGGTTGACATAACACAACGGACTAGGCATTCTGTGCTGCGCTTTTTTAAACCATTCCTGAGCGCTGCGTCTCGCGGTTTTAGACACAAAGATGTGTTCTGTGTGAACAGCCAGTAAGAACCTAGAGTAAATACACATTTGTGACCCTAGAGCACAAAACCAGTCATAAGGGTCAATTTTTTGAAACTGAGTTTTATGCATCATCATGAAAGCTGAATAAATAATCTTTCCATTGATGTATGGTTTGTTAGGATAGAACAATATTTGGCTGAGATACAACTATTTGAAAATCTGGAATCTGAGGGTGCAAAAAAATCTAAATATTGAGAAAATCTCCTTTAAAGTTGTTTAAATGAAGTTCTTAGCAATGCATATTACTAATCAAAAATGAAGTTTTGATATATTTACGGTAGGAAATTTACTAAATATCTTCATGGAACATGATCTTTATTTAATATCCTAATGATTTTTGGCATAAAAGAAAAATCAATAATTTTGACCCATACAATGTATTTTTGGCTATTGCTACAAATATACCCCAGCGACTTAAAGGGTCATGAAACCCCAGACTACTTTTTCTGAGATTTTAGCAGAGGTGTTTGTGTTGCACATCATAGAAGACAATGTTAGCATCCGATCATTTTAACTGTTGGAGAAAACAGGTTAATTTTAAGCTTTTTAGCGCTATTTTCATCTTCTGGGTTTAAAATCGACATCGTGTTGACGTCACAATTTGTGACATGGCAATGGACTATAGTACATCGATGACGCGTCGGTGTCTATTTAATTATTCATGAGACTGCGTGTTCTTATCCAATGAGAAGACGCTTCGTTTAATTATTCACAACAGCATGTGTTGATTTACTATGACAGACGCTCAGACTGAGAGACTACGCACATTAACTGAGAGAAACGTTCATGAATCGAAGGAGTTTGTTTTTTTTGCTTTGCAATAAGAGTTCGTGCAAACGCGATTCATTCACTTAGTGAGTGTAACTGTTTTTACAGCTCCGTGACACAACCCATCAAAAGGCTTATATAAACGCCGCAGAATAAGCCTAAAAAGTTATCAGAGGTGCAACAGCGCATTCATATATGTTTTCGATGAATAGTGCAAATGGCTGTGCATTTATTTGTGTTTTTAACTCGATGGGAGCGAAATGAAACTGTCTGAACCCGAAGCAGTGTGTGTAGTCTGTCTCCCCTCTTCCCCCTCCGCTCCGCAGCGCACCACGCCCACTTTTTTAGCATTTTTTAAAACTGTGGTGAGAACTAACCAGTGCTGAAACAGGGGGTTTCATGACCATTTAAGACTGCTGTTGTGCTCCAGGGACTCAAATAGAGTGACAGGACAAGATCACTGAGATGCTGCCATGCTCTTTCTCTTAAACAGCAGTGTTCTATTTGCATACATTCATTATTTAAAACTTTTGTTTACAGGAGATGCAAGTTATTATTTTCTACATTTCACATTGCATTATTTAAAATAATAGCCTATTAATTTACAGGAGATACAAGTTATGGTGCAAGAGATGCATGGCAATATAAATTTATTTTGTTGGCAAAAAAAATGAAAGTTATTTTCCTCCTTTTTTTTTTTTTTTTTTAGGAAACTTGCTTTTTACAATAAAACTGAAATGTGACTTTTTTTCACAAGACGTCTTCATTTCAGGCAAGCTTTGATTTCAGTTGTTCGAAATATTCAACAAATAACCATAAATAGTTTGTTTCCTTCAATTATTTTAAAATCACAAAGATAAGAAATGCACTCTTTCATTAGAAAAAAAAAAAATCCCACATTTAATAGTGGAGTATTTTTACACTACAACCCTTTAATGAACTATGAGAGCCAAAAAAATAATCAAATAATCGTTAAATAATCATAATCGAGGTAAAGTGTTCAATTAATTGAGGTTTTGATTTCAAGTCAAATTGCCCAGCTCTATCTGATGTTTACTTAATAAAAATCAGTCAGCAGAAAGACACTGAAGCAGCAGCTGAACAGTCACACTGAAAGAGCTTTGACTGGATGAAACACTCTGAACAGTGGATCAGAGACAGAAGCGTGGCTTGTTTTGATGGTGTGTGTCTGCTGTGTTCTGCAGGTCTAAGGACAGCATGTATCACGCTCTGGGCTACAGCAGTATTCTGGCCATGCAGGCCACCATGACCTTTGAGCACAAAGACATCCAGGCCGGGATGGCCACCATCAAAGATGCATTACAGACCTGCCAGAGGTGCGGCTCAAACGCCCGTCGAACACGAGACGCCCCCGACCCGCTCCGCTTCTGATCTGATCTGTGTCCCGTCTGTCCGCAGGTTCAGGAAGAAAAACTCGGTGGTGGAGTCCATCTCCAGCCTGATGTCCAAACAGACGCCGGACAGCCTGAAAGCAGGTGAGCGAGCGTCTGAGACACCGAGTGTGCTGGGAAACCAGTTTGTGTGGAGGGCTTACTCGTGTGTGTGTGTGTGTGTTTGTAGAGGAGATGCATGCGGAGATCTGCTACGCTGAGTCTTTGCTGCAGAAAGCCACACTAACATTCGTACAGGTCAGTGAACCCCTCCACTAATGACTCCACTAATCATTTGGCAAATAATGCTTCCCTAATTCATTTTAGTGCAATTCATGTTTGTAACAAGAAAAACTCTTACAAGTGTTAACGTCTCAAGCAGGACATTTAGATACTTTAATGGAAAACAAGACAAAAATATTGGATTGTAAGAACATGATTTATTTATTGATTGATTAATTTATTTATTTATTAATTTATTTATTTATTTTATTTTCATTTTTTGCAGTGAAGTAAAATGTTATTAATAGCAAATTTACCAAAAGAATAAATACAGAAAGAATATTTATTTATTTATTTATTACAGTGCAGTAAAATATTATTAACAAACAATTTACCAAGAGAATAAATACAGAAATAATATTTATTTACTTATTTGTTTATTTTATTTTCATTTTTTGCAGTGCAGTAAAATATTATTGACAAATTTACCAAAAGAATAAATACAGAAATAATATTTATTTATTTATTTGTTTGTTTATTCATTCATTCATTCATTCATTCTCAATCAGCATTAAATAAGATGAAATTGAAGAGAAATACACGAAGGCAAATTCTGATTCATCACTGTTTTCTGTATTTCAGGATGAAAACATGATCAGTTTTATTAAAGGAGGAATCAAAATACGCACAAGCTATCAAATCTACAAGTGAGTCTGAAATCAAGAATTCGTCCCTGTTACCTGTATTAAAAATATTATATAATCTATAATATCTTTACAAAATATTTTTTGTTATATATAAAATTTGACATTATTGCATATAAGCAACAATTGAAAAATATATACATTATAATATTTTAGTGTAATATTTTATGTGATATTATTATATTTGTTAACAACTGAAAAAAAAATCAGTTCAGTACAAAGATATAAAATACAGATTGTCATCCTTCACCCCCAATATAATATTTTTTATTTATATGCAGAGAAATAGTATTAGTCATGATTTATTATATTATTTATATTAATATGTATTATTATTTATTATATTATATTATATTGCATATGGCACATATATGTACATATGAAATATTTCCTTATTATTTATATTTATTTTTACCTTTTTATATATAAATGAAGATTATTGTTATTCTGTAGTTAAGGATTAAATACAAATGATTTAATATATATATATATATATATATATACTAAATTATGTAATTACATAATTATATTGTGTGTGTTATTTTTATGTTATTTGTATGTATGACTAATCTGTATTTTACCTCTTTGTACCGAATGTTTCAATGCAGAAAAAAATTAGCAATAATTGTAATAATAATTATTATAATTACACACATACATATATACACATACATTTTACATATAATCTAATATTTTAATGGATATTATTAAGAGATCTTGACGTGTTATGAAAAAGTGTGTGTGTTTTTAGGGACTGCCAGAGTTTGTTGAACATGTCTCAGGGAGTGGGCGGAGACAGCGAGGCCTTCAGACAGTTTGAGGGCGGAGTCAAGCTGGGGATTGGCTCCTTCAACCTGGTCAGTCTGTGAGACAGGAAGTGTACGATTAACCCGAGAGTCATTGTGCATGTGGATAAATGAGTCTAACGTCATAACTGTTAGACTACAGTGACTACAGTGAGAGCAGCTGTGTTTAGATCAGCGGAGGAATTCCTGCAGAGCTGAAGCTGTCAGTGCTCAGGTGTTGTTTTGTGTCCTGTGTGTCAGATGCTGTCTTTACTACCTGCACGAGTCCTTCGACTGCTGGAGTTCATCGGCTTCTCAGGGAACAGAGTGAGCAACACACACTCTCACACAAACACACACACACACACTCGTACTCACACACTCGCGCTCGCACACACTCTCACACTCACACACACTCAAGCTCTCACACACACACACACACACACACACACACACTTGTGCTCACACACTCACACACACTCGTACTCACACACTCACACACTTGTGCTCACACACACTCACGCTCACACTCACTCTCACACACTCTCGTGCTCACACACTCACACACTTGCGCTCACACACATGTTTGTTTTGTGGTTTACGGGGACTCTCCATAGGGGTAATGGTTTTTATACCGTACAAACTGTATGGGCTATTGCCCTACACCAACCCTACACCTAAACCTACCCCTTACAGGAAACTTTCTGCATTTTTACATTTTCAAAAAAACACCATTTAGTATGTTTTTTAAGCCTTTTGAATTACGGGGACATAGGCAGTGTCCTCATAAACCACCTTCAAATTGTAATACCTCTGTCATACCCATGTCATTAAACACATTTTGTCCCCGTAAACCACAAAAACCAGTACACTCTCTCACACACACACACACACACACACACACACACACACACAAACACACACACTCTCTCACACACACACTCACACACACACACAAACACAAACACACACACACAAACACACACACTCTCTCACACACACACTCACACACACACACAAACACAAACACAGAAGCACACATTCACGCGCACACACTCGCACTCACACACACTCGTGCTCACACACACTCGTGCTCACACTCACTCACACACTTACACACACTCACTCTCACACATTCACGCGCACACACTCGCACACACACACTCGTGCTCACACACTCACACACACTCGCGCTCACACACTCACACACACTTGTGCTCACACACTTACACACACTCACTCTCACACATTCAAGCGCACACACTCACGCTCACACACTCACTCTCTCATACACACACACACACTCATACTCACACACTCACGCATACTTGTGCTCTCACACACTCGCACTCACACTCACTCTCACACAGTCGCGCTCACACACTTACACACACTCGCGCTCACATTCGCACACACACACTCGCGCTCACACACACTCTCACGCTCACACACACACACACTCAAGCTCACACTCACACACTTGTGCTCACACACACTCGCGCTCACACACCCAGCCACCTTGGCTCACACATTCACGCACACACACACCTCGCCCCGGCGACTTCTCACAGCCACTCATGCTCACACACTCGCACTCACACACACTCGTGCTCACACACTCACACACACTTGTGCTCACACACACTCGTGCTCACACTCACTCTCACACACTCGCGCTCACACTTACACAAACTCACTCGCACATTCACGTGCACACACTCACGCACACACACACACACACACTCGTACTCACATGCTCACACCCACTCACACTCACTCTCACACACTCGCACTCACACTTACACAAACTCACACATTCACGTGCACACACTCACGCACACACACACACACACACACACACTCGTACTCACATGCTCACACCCACTCACACTCACTCTCGCACACTCGCGCTCACACACTCACGCTCACACACACTCGCGCTCACATACTCACACTCAAGCTCACACACACACACACACACACACAGTCGTGCTCACACACACTTGTGCTCACACACACTCGCGCTCACACATTCGCACACACACACATGAAGATACACTATTACACATTTACGGTAACCAATTATTGTTGCTCTCAGGCTTGCAGATGCCCTCTGAGGAGATTGGCATGGGACTGAAGAAAAGAAGGCCAGAGGCTAACAGCAATCTGAAGAGGTGATGAAGAGAAAGAAGGAAAAAGAGATGTGCAAGAAAGTCTGAAAAGTGCAAACAGAGGAAGGGGTCAAGGAAATGTCCTTTGCTTGCAAAATTACACTCTATACCATTTCTGGGAGCATAAGTGGAGTTTTGCTTCAGTATATGCCTGAGTGTATTCTCTACATTTAGCAGTTTGTTGCCATATAAGATCATTTCAGAAGTCAACAGAACAGATAAAACACATTAGAAATACATTTAATGCTGTTCTAATTTTTATTATTATTATTATTATTATTATTATTATTACATATTTGCAAACCAGTAATTGGTATTATATATAAAATATATAAATTAAATAAATGATGTATACTACATATAGACTTTTTTAAAAAAAAAAAAAAAAGAGTTTTACTTTTAATTTCTTCATCTTTGCTTAATTAATTTAACTTTAATTAAGCAAGGATGCCTGAGTTGATCAATATTGACAGTAAAGCCATTCATTACAAAATATTTCTATTTCAAATAAATGTTGTTCTTTAGAACTTTTTATTCATCAACGAACCCTGGAAAAAAAAAAAAAAAAAAAAAAAATCACAGTTTCCAAAAATATATTAGGAAACTGTTTGCAAAATTGATAATATTAGAATGGTTTCTGACTGCTAAAAATTCTGCTTTGCCATCACAAGAATAAAATTACTACATTCAAATTTATATTGAATTCATTTTGAAATAAATTAAAATACAAACCAATTATTTTAAATTGTAAAAACATTGTGCAATATTTACTTTTTTAAATAAAATAAATGCAACCTTGTTGAGAAAAAGAGAATTACCAAAAACAAAAATCTTATTGTTTATTGATATATTTTTTTAAAGAAATATCATGCTCTGTTTTATTTTATTTTATTTATTTATTTGAATGGAATCAGTTCCTAATGGGTACCTGTTCTCAGTTCCCAACAATTCTACTGAAAGGTGCAGACCTTGCAACTCGTTTCTCTCTCTCTATCTGTATCTCTCTCCTCCCCTCATTCAGTCACTCTTTCGTGCTCCTCTTTCTTCCCATTAATCATATTTGTTCACATTACCGAGGAGAAGGCAGAGTAACACTGCAGATAGGAGTCTTAATTAGCAGGAACGATCTAACACACACCAGAACCTGTGTGAAGATCAAACAGCCTATCTGCTTACCGTTCAAATATCCCTGTCATTTAGCACAGAGAGCAAATTTGATTTTTCCTAGCATTTTGTACCTTTCCCAGTAATTGAATTGTGCACCTCATAACTGAACGTTACCATCGCAAATAGGGCGACGCTAACACGTTAAACCACTTAATATCATCTGTTGTGGCTTGTGACCGAGAGCGTTTAAAGCAGTCATGCATGCTTAAAGGTGTGGACGGCATGGCGACTTAGTGAATTTAATGAACTTAGTGCTCATAAATGATTAGCGGGACCAATTAATGCTTGACGGCGTATATGTGTGTGCGTGGAGGGCCGTCTTCACAGCCAAGAGAAGTCAGACTGAATTAGAGTTACTAACAGATACACAAATAACTCTGCAATCATGGCAGGCGTTTCAGCTAGCTTAGATTAGGTCAGCTAATTGGCACACTAACATGATTTAAATAGCTCAAATTAATGTTGGACAAAATTAGTGAGGTCTATTTAAATGAATCCCATTTCAAGCTTATTTCTTTCAGATCCCCCTCTTTTTTTAAGCCTAGATCTCATTCTTCAACTCTCTATCGCCGTCTCCCTCACACACACACTCACTTTCACAACCCCTTATAATAATTTCAGAACATAAAGCCTCTGGTATTCAGTTGATTTACATATTTCAGTGATTAAGTATATATGTCAACGCTGATTTCTTGAGCCAGGAGAAAGGCATGATTTATTTATAGGTGGTGGGAGGAAAGGCACTGTGCGCATGCATCTCTTAAAACAGTCCGATATGTTCACCGCTCTCTCGTATGACCAACATGTGAAGCTTATCTGCATATGCAGCATCCAAACATAAATGTAAACCAGAATCAATCATATTCTAAATATATTCCACCGTCTCGTACAGCGAGAGCAGGTGACCCGAACTCATACACATCCCGCGAGACTAATTTGCCTTCCTCTAAATCAATCACTCAGGCCATCAAATCAGCCTATCGCATTGTTTGTTACTCATAGATGCTCACACATGGAACGAGTTTTCATTTTGCCCTGTTTATGAGGCATAATAAAATGTAAAATGAACTGCCAGAGGGAGTAAAGATGGGGAGACGACTCACAGCGAGCTTTATTCAGCGATGTTCACAAGATTATGTTTACTACTGAGCAATATCCCAGGAACAGGACCCCCTGGCCACATATCAAGTGAGTGTTTGCAGTAAATGCAAGTGTATTCAAGTACGTTAGTGCTGCTGAACTGCTTCTTCGGTGAAGTTAAATCTTCACACTATTGTTCTAAATAAAGTGAGTGAACAAATTCAAAGTATCCAAATGGAGGTGTTGAGACAAATTGGCACCTTAAGGCAAATTTTCCATATTAAGGCTGAAGTAGATGATTTCTCAACTTTTGGCTGCTAGGATACAAGCAATATTTCTCTGCTTTGAGCAGATTTTCTTGATTCCAAAGTGAGTACTATTTCTGGCACTAGGTGGTACAGAAAGAGGTACAAAAATAGTAAGAAATCAGGTCTCTGAACTATAAAACAGGCTGATTATAGTTATTGTTGTATGCTTCCAAAAAGTACACACAGTGTTGGGGAGTAACTAGTTACATGTAACGGAATTACGTAATTTAATTACAAAATAAAAGTAATTGTAATTAGTTACAGTTACTAAGAAAAAATGTGTAATTAAATTACAGTTACTTATGAAAATGTTAAGGATTACAAAGGGGGTTACATCTGATTTTTTTCACACACATTCCCACATACAGATTTAATTGATTTATTTCATAAATTGCAGTGACTGCTCTAAAATATGAAACACCAATGTTTCAGAAGTTTATAATATGCTTAACTGATAACTCTTATACGTATTCCCTATATGGGTTTATGTATATGCTTCATTTTTCGTTTTTTTTTTAAGGCATCGTTATTCCAGTGTTTCCTGTCATAACTATGCAAAGATTTGATTTAAAAAACAGTATCATAGCTATTAAACTATTTCTTGTTATCATTTTAAATCTGTCTGATTTTGTGGTGGCTGTGCTTCAAAAGGGACATCGAATGCCCATTTTCCCCAAGTTGGTATGATTCTTTAGGGTCTTCTTAAAATAGTCTCAGTGGTCATGTATAACAACACCCTTTTTACCTTGTCAAAAATAGCTCTGTTCACAGCGACTCATTTCGGTGCATAACTCTTTACATGTTAATGAGCTCTGCTCACCCCGCCCCTCTCTTTTGTGAAAGAGCAAAGGCGATTCGCAAATAATCATAAAAAATATTAAGTGTGAGACTTACTTCTTCTGGAGGTGCAGCTGGATCATGAACAATGGTTACTGATCCATCTGTGAGTTTTAACTTTTTAACAAAACCTGCCTTGAATTGTCCCTCATTCAGAAAGCAGTCTGGAGTAAAATGATTTGCGCAGCCAGACATAAACAAATTTAGTGAAAGTGAAGTGATGTGTGGTCAAGTATGGTGACCCATACTCGGAATTTGTGCTCTGCATTTAACCCATCAAAGTGCACACACACAGCAGTGAACACACACACACACACACATATTGCTGCGGTGCCCGGGGAGCAGTTGGGGGTTCGGTGCCTTGTTCAAGGGTCTTACCTCAGTCGTGGTACTGAAGGTGGAAGAGAGCGCTGGTTACTCACTCCAAAATCCAAATGGCTTGATAATTAAGACTGTTTAGGTTTTGGGGGGATTAAAAAAAAAGGAGTGAATTTTTATCATTGTAGGGTGGGGTTGTGTCCACACATTGCTAAGACACATTTATATGCAAATGAAGATTTATTGCATCCAATGTCTCCTTTAAAATTAAATTATTATAATCTTAATTCAAGTGAATAAGGATTTCAAAAGTCTGACAGCAATCAGTGTTGAGCACTACTGTAAGGTTAACCCTGCCTGGTTTACATGAAAATGATTAACAGTTGAAGACATTAGAAATTTAGAAATCAAATAGAAATCAAATGTAATCAGTTACATTACTTTAATAAAGTAATTGAAAAGTTACACTACTTATTACATTTTAAGTAGGGTAACTTGTAATCTGTAACCTATTACATTTCCAAAGTAACCTTTATACCTAATAATTTGACTGCCATTTTGTAATCCAAAGTACAAACCAAACAATAAAGGAATAGTTCACTTTTCTTGCCCTTCTTTCTTCCACTCAACAATAAAGAAGATATTTTGGACAATGTACCTTCATGGTGCTTTTGTGTCCTTTTGTAGCATAACAGCCCCTGGTCACAGTCTATTTCTGATGTATGAAAAAGAGCAGCATGGACATTCTATTACACATCTTCTTTTATGTTCCAAAGTGCGGGAAAAATCCCACTGGTACGGATGAGATGATGATGACAGAATTTTAATTTTAGGGTGAAATATTCCTTTAAAGGTCACGCAATTTCATCCAATACAATTTCAATACCCTGGTGAGAGAAAAAAAAAATACTGGTATCTGTTTTTTAATAACCTTTTGGTCAGCCTGCTCTGGTCTCTTGGTTTTAGAGAGTTTCTGACCATGTGTCAGCTGATCACATTAAAAGATTGGCTGGGCATCCTGCTGAAATAAACAAAATAATAAAATAAATGCAATATAAATCATATATAAATAATACAAATAAATAAAATGATAAATTATGTTTAAACCACTCCAGCTACTATTTGCTGTTGTCGAAACTAATGCAAAACAGCTTCCAATACTCTAATTATATAGAAAAAGAGTCCAAGCCATTTATTTTAAAACGAGTCTAACAACAGACCTGTTTAGACTATTTTACATCGAACCTTAAACTTCCGATTCTTGATATATTAGTTGTGGATACTGCCGTGAAACACAAGCAAGCATGTGTTTTTATTCTCATCCCATTCACAGTCTCCTATAGCAGATTTACCTCAGATAATAAAAGTGCTCCTCGGATAACCTTGCCATTCATCAAGCCCTGAGAGCTTTTTACCTGTGTCTTCTGCATGAGGCTAGACAGCCCATAAAACATCGCTAATTAAATGCTGCTTTGGAGCTTCGCCTGACCAGGTTCGAGCATTTTCAGAAACCGTCAGCGGAGTTCGCGTAAGCTTTACAATAACGCAGCGATACGATGAAAAAGAAAAGAGCGGAGCCCAAGAGAAGTGTTTATAGTGTAAATTAGTTCACGCCGCTCCTCAGCACCCCGTAAACAGTCGGAGTTCTCTTCCCTCGCATTGCTCTTTATGATTATCTCTATTATCATTTCTCTTTATTCTCTTTCCATCCCCTCAGGCTTTGGCAGTTTAACAGGAAAGCAGCAATTAAACTCACTCAGGGGTTAGAGGCCGAGAAGGCCAGCGGGAGCACAAAAGGAACGGAGAGCGCGTAGGGAAGAAAGAGAGACACGGAACGAGAATGTGTTTTGCTGTAGCTCTATTACATGAGGCTTGCCATCTCAGGGACCCATCTCGTCAGCAGGGTCACAATCCTGAGAGAATAAAAAGCTCATTTTCTCTTAATGAAGAGATGGAGGAACATTTGCTCTAGGTCGCTCCACCCGCTACAGTAACGACCGCTCATTCTGAGAGAAAATGCGAGGGCAGGGCAGGTGAGATGCTACTCTCTGCCCACTACAGCAAGGCCAAAAACAGAGAACATGTTAGGTTGGCCACCTCTAGTCCATGACAGATGCTTCGTACCATGAGCAGCCCCACGGCCCTACAGCGCAAAGACCAGAAAGACGAGGTTCAAAGAGGCTGGAGGGGATGTAGAGAAGAGGAAATAGAAAGAAAGAATCAGCCGACGGATTTGAAGGGATAAAGTCAGACAGGTGACATAAGGGTGCAATTTGGAGCAAAGCTCTGCGGCTGGGCGGTGAATTCAAAGAGGTTCACTGCTAGATGTTTTTGGCAGTATATCATATGTTGTGGAATATATTCAGAAGCTATTATATTGTCTGTAATCAATTGTAACTGTTTTACGTGTCAACTTTCATCTATTGTCGTGTATTGTGTCGAAATGTCACACATTGTGAATTGTGAGTTCCCTGAGATGATCAGATCAAGCTGTATGAAAAGATGCCAAGCTGTGTGGCAGAACAAAGGGGGATTCAAACCAAAACTAGACTATTTTCTCCCTCTTTCTCATACATATGCACAAACACACACATATGGTCAGAAATGCTCTTTTGTGTGGTGTACATCTGTCTCAGAGTTATGACACTATTTCAGAAGACGAGTCTGGAAAACATCTCGAGAAAACCTAGAATTCACCTCACTGTCTAAATGGAAACTTGCATCATCTGCTGTTCTTCTATATTCTTCTCTTGTATATTAGGCTTAATATAATTACTCTTGTCTAACCCTAAAATACTAACTTAAGTCACATTTTCATATGAAAGATACCTAATACATGGGTAATATAACAATTCTATAAAATACTATAAAAAGCCTTTAAAAAATAAAATAAAACTACTATAAATAAATGTACAGTTTTATATGCTACAAGGCATCAATACTATAAGTGAAAAAAATCAGCTAAAATGCATCTTTTTTGCTTTGAGAATAGAGTATTTAAATAGAGATCAAATGGAAACCTTTGCTTAAGCCTCTTGCTTCTCCGATTTCTCAAGAAAAAACAAAAACATCCTCATAATGTCACCTGTGTCTCTTCTGGAGTTTGCAAAGATACTTCAACTATGTCATAAACCATGCTCAAATTTTTCCAAAATACCAAAGTCTGAAATAAAAAATGTCAATATTATCTCAAGCATTTCTCATCAGATAGTTCCAAGACTAAATTATCTGAGCTATGCAATTCACATTAAATCTCCATAACCTCAATGTCAACATTTGTCTCAATTATTTCTCTTTCTCTTTTTTTTTAACCTCCATTTTTTTCCCTTACAAGGAAACACCTCAAACAAACGTGAACTTCAGTGGGGGGAACTCCATCAAGATTTCTGAAGAGGCAACCTTTGAGTGGCCATTGAGCTACTTCTAGGGACCTTTTTCAGCAATTTTCTCTCTAGTATAGCTAGATCATTCATATACACAGAGCCCATTACACTGGCTGAAAGACATGCAGTGAGCATCATAAACGGCTAAATGAGGGCTGGACAATCTCCTATCTGTGTCCAGCATGCCATCCAGCAGCTCCCCGAACACTGGGATTGGACCGTGCTTTGGAATCCCACCCAAAAGAGAAACCCTGACATTTGAGTTCGCCCAAAATCCTGAAAAGCAGTAATAGCCAAAAAGCTCGGTTTAGGAACGGAAGATGCATTTAACACCAAGCCACCCTCACATATAGACACGCTCACACTAATACGCGCTTAACCAGAACTCACTCAATTCCTCCACTCAACCCAAATCATGTCCTTTCCTCTTCTCACATACACCTTTTAGACAGCGTCTTTTCTGTCATGGCGGCTGGAACTGTTTGAGTTATCATTTGGTTTCATCAGCACATTGCCATTTATCAAGAGATTCAGATAAAGTATATGCTACAGACCCACAATGCCCCCTTCTGGCCACTTCTGAAACTTTTTCATTGGTTCCTCAGAAGAAAGGCCTATTGTGGAAATAGTATGCCTCACTACTGCAGTCAAACAACATCATTCAGAGACCTGCATCTATACATCCAATGATGACAGATTATACAGTAAATACTGACCCCGATATCATGGCCATAATGAATCATAGTATAGTGATATCTCACATAACATTATGCGAACATTATAGGCGCTTCAAACTTGCCATCAGCACATAACAATGTTATCGTGTCAGGCTAAAACTAGAGCTTTCTATATCCAACAGACAATTACCACACATTCCACAAAACAAATTGCTTTACTCCCAAGGTTTTGAGCACCATGAGGGCCTTTTCATTTCCAGTGGTAAATATGCTGGGGCTGAATATAGCTGTTGAAGCTAGCTCTCCGGGTGAGACACGGCAGCGTTCCAGTCTGACATGGATTTAACCACAGCTTTCCAGTGTAATTCCTGCAATAAGAGATTTGTGTGACTATATATGTCTTTGTCCACATATTTGATTTTTGGTGCCTTTCAAAGTCCCATTAGCTCAAACCACTCTGTTGACTGGAAAGAAAAAGAGAGAGAGAGATGCTGCAGTATCCTAGCATGCTCTCAATCTCCTTTGTTATAACTTTTTCTTCTTTTTTTTTGCCAACGCAGGGTAGGAAAAATGTCACAGCAATGCAAGAATATTTGCCAATGTCTGTGTGAGAGAGAGAGATGGGGAAATGAAGGGGAGTGTGTGTGTGTGACTGAACAGAAGCTTTGATGTTTCACACCTTCTGAAGTGGGCCTTCTTCAGGTGTCTAAAGTGGAGAGGTCCTAGAACTGGAGAGAGAGGCGTACTTGTTCAAAGACTCACTCTCTCACTCTTTTTATCACTCCCTCTCTCTTTCTCAGGAAAAGTATCATTTTGACTATTCACTGTAGCCTGTGGCACACATCCACAGCAGCAGTTTTATTCTGTCAAAATATCACCAGGATTGTTAGACTCTTTCACAGTAATTAAAGGTGCAGCTCTTTTTTTTTTTTCCGATGTTAAAATAGACACAACTACACAACTAAAACAATGTTGGGACCATGATTTGGGACTCTACACATACTTATGGTTCCATCAGACCAGGGGTAGGCAACGTCGGTTCTGGAGTGCCGCTGTCCTGTAGAGTTTAGCTCCAACCCTAATCAAACACACGCCTTTAAATGTCAAATAAAAAAAATAATTGTTATTTTGAACTTTCTATTCATCAAAAATCTTAAAAAAGGTTACCACAAAAATGTTAAGCAGCACAAGAAATGTTTCTTAAT